>BOPP01000036.1:5010744-5034341 GCA_017312745.1 Gryllus bimaculatus
CTGCCGAACAGGGGACCAAAAGGCGCGAATATTAAAAAAAACCTGAAAAATTTTGAAAATAAAATATTTTAAAATAAAAATGAATGAAGTTAATAAAAATAAGAATTTAACTGAAACGTACATTAGAATTAACGATAAGTTCATAACGAAAGCTTTTACTCTTTTGGGAAGATGCAAACATGTGTTTTTACTCTTTTGTTGTGCAATGTGTGACATGTATGATTTGTGAAAAGCTATAATACCTGTAATAATATGGGCCCTCGTATATTCGTTTATTATCTAACAAGTAGTATTAAAGTAATACAGTTTTGTTCTAGTTGGCCTCAGAACGATATGTCAGCAGTACATAGAAGAAAAAGAAAACTGCGTTACTTCACGGAACTAGATACACAAGAGATGGACTCCCTTGTACTGAATTTCCTATTCAAAGCAAATATTGCTACTAGTAACATTCGAACATCTGTCGCTAGGAACATAGACGGTGAACGGGAGCGTAAAGCGTAAAAAAATGAACGGAAAACAGAATATAGTCATCATCACTCGCGCAGAAATGGTTGTTTTTCACAGGGTGTTTCGTGAAATTCTCTCTCTTTGCGTAACGGGAATCAAGAATTACTCGTAATAATATTGGATTCCAATGGCAATTGTTTTCCTTTGACGAATAGTTGCGAGTGAATATGCCATCTCTTTAAAAACAATACGAGAGAAAATGGTGCTATTTCTCTAAAATTCTTCATATTACAAGATTCTTTGTTATAATACTTCAAAAAATGATATCACAGCGCCTAGATTTAGAATGTTGCATGATTAAAAAATCACGTAATTACCAATAATTATAAAAAATGAAGCTGTCGTCGTAATACTCTATTTTGCTGGACTCTGGCTTTAAAGCACAGAACTAACGGCGACCGTTCTTTGTATGTGGTGATTAGGATCTTGCAATGCATAGTAATTTAGACTACTTCTCAGTATGTATGTCAGTAGTAAGTAGCAATGCTTGATTTACTCAAAATTGTTGAGGTGATAAGTATTTTATTGTTTAATAGTACACTTATTATTATTATTTTCTCCTATTATAAAGCGTCTCTTTGTTAAAAAACAAAAATGTGAGTTTCATTTCCTTCAGCTTTTTCTACTACACGCATCTTAGTGTAAGAATGTGAGGAATCTAATGTTGAAGAGGTAGTGTGTCAACGATTACTATACTTCTGCGGGGTAATTTACGAAACTCTTACGAGAAGTGGCATGTAAACTTTATACTACGAAGTGAAGTTACGAAACTCTAATATCTTATTTTAATTAAATTACTCGTGATAATTGTGATAATATCTAGTAATTGTAATAGACGATCCCATTACTACTGGTGCTTCTGTTTCGATTTTTCTATGACTTCCTGGTAGAATTAGTTTCTCTTCCCTCCTGAAAACATTAATTGTTTGGATTTACGTGCTTTTCAAATGAAGGTGACGCTTCCGTTTTGCTGTTTCTGCCTGTTGATCCACTGGGTGCGCGCGGCGTCTTTGTTGCCCTTTCGGACCACTGTGGGCGGCGTGCCCGGCAGAGCGCGCTGACGCGACCGGCGCGGCGGGCAGCCGGGCTTGGCTTGGCTTGGCTTCGCGTAGCGTGGCGTGGCGTGGCGTGGCGTGGCTTGGCGTGCCCCCGCGCCGGCAGACCTTTGTTAGGCGACTGCGGGCGGCGCGGAGGGGAGGGGCTGGTCGGGACGGGCAGCACGGCGCGGAGCGGCACGGCGCGCCAGTCGAGATCTTGTCGCGGGCGAGCGCGGTTGTGCTGCTGTGTGGGCCGGCCGGCGCGAGAGCCGCCATTGTTGTTCGCCCAGCGGCGCGTGCGTGGGAACCGATTTTCCCCACCGCGTGTGTGTTCGTGTGCGTGTGTGTGCTTTCCGTGCTGCGGTGCTTTCGTCCCGTACTTGACCTGTATATTCGGTGTTGCCTTTTATTTTTTAAGTGAACGTGTGTTGTGGTGGGTGACCTGAGTAAAGTGTGCGCGATTTTATGTTCGATAATATCGGTGCTGTTAGAGTGAATACGTGGAGAGCGTGCTTGCAGGTAAGTGGCGCATAAATCACACCAGTGTTGTGTGTGAAATACGGATATTATTGTGGGGAAATATCAGTACAGTTTAAATTCCGCGTTTCAGAAATTGTTTTGAAATTCGCCGCCCTCTCGTGTACGGGATAAATGGGTTCTACCTAGTTTCCAGCCGTCACACGTAAATAGAGAGGATCATTACGTTGTGATTGAATAAGCCTTGTATTCTGATAAATACAATATGTTGATGGGACTGCTTCGGTAAATAATTATTATGTTGCTCTCAAACTTAAAATGCAGTATGGAATCAGTCTGCATTTCAGTAATAGTAAAACATTCATGGGGAATTGCGTTTATTTCATTATTCGTTCATTATTGTTACGTATTATTAACATTATAAAAGAATCTGAATTACACTTTCAGATCAAATTAATGGTATATTTGAATACGCTGACTCAGTTTTCGTGGGCAAAGGCAGTTTGCGTTCTGTGTGCGTTGAGAAAAAGTAATTGGAAGCTCTTCCTTGACTCCTGTGATGTATTTTTACATTCGGGCCTCACTTCCGCCTTTGCTTTGATAAATCTTTATTACCTTTTAGCAAGCGCGTCTCAAAGAGCCTGCCTGCTTCTCTTGACGTGACTTTGCCGTTTAATGCATCGCCACCGCGGTCCCGCGCTTCGCTGAATGGCGACACCGGTCGCGACGTTTGTCAGCAGCAGGAGCAAAAATGCTCCACAATATCCCGGGCGTTTGCGTAAGCGAGCTAGTACGGGCCGGAGGCGGACGCCGCCGCGGTTTCAAACAACACGATTCCGCGGCATGTATGTTTTCGGAGGCTGGCGGCGCTTTTGGAGTTTCCACGCGCGCGCGAGAGAGAGAGTTTGGGTGCAGGGGTGGCGGGAGGGGGGGGCGAGCGAGGGAACGAGGGCGGGCGGCCCGCCCGCGGCCATATTGGCGGCGTCCGGCGATGCGTCGCTGTTCCGCAGTGGGCGTGCCCGTTGCCTGGCAACGGCTCCTGCGCCCTCTGTCGCCGCCGAGGGCGCTTCTTGCCGGCGTGAGGGTGGGCGAGCAGAGAAGGGGAACGGAAGGGCCGGGTCTGCTTTTTGGTGCTTCTCTTTCCCGCCCTTCACGATTTTTTTGATGGGGTTTGGGGTTGTTTGTTTCATGTGTGATGGTACGTTTTCCGACGGTGGAAGAGGAGTGTTGAGAAGAGTTCATGTATTAAAATTTTTGTTACATGGGTAAATAGACTTATTTACGTGTTTATACCGTATACCGTTCACTAATTTATTACGTTTATTTCGCCAACTCATTTATATTTTACCAAAACTAATTGGCCAAATTCTGGACCTTCTGTGGGAGAATTGACATCTAGTTTCGTTCTTAAGATTTTGTGCGTATCGGTAGGAAAAAAGTTGTAAAGCACATTTAAAAGTTGAATGATTTCTCCCGAATATATTATTCTTTTATAAGAAAGTCGTGTAAATATAAATAATTCACGAATGAAAATGTTTCATTGTTGCATATTTCAGCAAAATGTATTTTGCGCCTTTCTAAAGGAATTTGCGTGAAAAATATATTTGTATGAATTCGTACGTAACTTCCTAATAATTTTCCTTAAGTGAGGCATTTGATAATCCATTGGTAATACTCAAGTGTTAAACAGTTCTCGCCTATATTAAACAGTTATGCCGCTGAATCTTTGAAATAAGATTTCGCTTTCCGATGGTGGTTAGTATTTAACATTTCCGCTTTCTAATTGTTCCCCCGGCCGTGTATTTGTCTTCGTTGCTTCTCCAGCCCCATCTCTGGCCATCATGTCGCACCACCGCCTCGTAATCCTCCGTCGCGACTTCCTGGCATCGCAGCTGCCGCGGCGCCCTTCTCGGTTGCCCCGACTCTCTCCGCCCCAATCGCCTTCCGTTTTGTCTCCGCCACCTTCATCTTCCCTACGGGCTCCCCTGTGTGCTCCCTCTCCGCCTCCCTCGCCTTTCCCGCCCCCCTCCTCCGCATTCTCCGCAGCCCCCCGCTTCTCGTCGCCCGTGTTTTGCGCCGACCGCCGTAAGCAAATACGCGTTTAATTGCCTGCCTAAAGGCCCGCGGCCGCAATGGCAGCCCCGGGGCGGGATCGCCCGTCGGAGGAGAGGCGGACCAGACGGTCCACACTCGCTAGCGCAGTCGCTCGCCGCAGCTGCTTTTTCGAACACTCGCCCGCGCGCGACGGAGGGAAAATGGACCCGGCTACCGACGCTCCCCCCTCTAACACAGACGCTGATAAATGCGGCGGATGAGCACGGAGTCTTCTGCGTGGTTTTCGGCGCTTTTTGGGGGGTATGTTAGCGTGGTTTTCGGCCCCTCGGTGGTTGTTGGGTTGATAAACCCGTGCGCAGCGGCTGCTTTTTCGTACACCTCGCTCGTCCGCGCGTACAGGAAAATAGACCATGCTGCTCTCCCCGTTGTCGGATGAAAAATTCGACGGACGGGCGTGTGGTCTTCGACGATGTTTTCGGGCCTTTCGTATGCGCAGACGGTTTTTTCGGCCCTCCGGGGAACGTTTGATAAACCCGCGCGTCACGCCCTCTGTTAATCAGTGCGAAACCTCGTGAAATATGACGTTCGCTTGCTGGAGAATAATGACAGTGCTCAGGACCATGCGATTTCGAAGCGGAAGGAATGGGTCTTGCAGAACACGTAGTGATCTCTCATAGATTTGGAAAATAGCATTACATATCGAAAAGAATAAAGTTATAAATTTTTGCATTCATTTTCGAGAACATTTCAAAATTCCCGCTTTTCTGTACATGGATTTTATTGACCTTTCGAGTTGTTGCCAAAGAATAAGTATGTTTCAAATTATAAACGTGGACAAGAATCATTGGAGCGTGTTATTTAAATTTAATAATATGAAAATTCTCCAACTTATTTCAAACTTGGAGAAACAAAATTCTCACTGAAATGAGTAATATTTAAATACGAATGAATTATTTTGTAACGATTTAAACTAACATAAATAGTTTTGTTACAACTAAGAAATATTTCGAAGTATAGTAATGATTAGTATAGTAATGAAGTATAGTAGCGCTTTTGATGACTATATTATAATTAACTAAGTCTTCATCATTCAAAAGAACATAAAGCTTGGTCATTTGGTATTCACAGAATGGAAATTCCGCCATTGAAAATTTTTTCAATAAGTTGTTTTAGTAGTCCGCGGGATTTATATTTGTGGATTTAGAGACTCGTGAGGCGAGATATTTTGGCGACCACTGCTATAGGCTAAGGCGGCTCTCCCGCCGGAGCCGCATAACCGCCAGGCCGTCGGGCAGGGTTTGGGAGTGCGTGCGGCTTCCTGCGGGGCGGCGGTCTCTGGAATTGGAAAACACTCGAAAGCACCGGCTCGCCCGGCCGCGCCAGCAACGCGCTCGGAGTGTGCTGGACGAGCTCTCAAGAGCTTCCATTCCTCAGACTAAACGGCGAGAAGCCGCCCGCCATTCACCGGCCCATCGCACGTTCTCTCGCCGTTCTCCTCGCCGCCGCTCGCCGCCCGCCCGTCGGCTCGCTCGCTTCGCTCGCTCGGGGCTCGCTCGCTCGCCGCCGCTTCGCTTCGCACACAGCCGCTCGCTCGCCGCCCGCTTGCCGCCCGCTCGGCCCGCCCGCCGCCGCTCGCGCCCGCCGCCCGCCGCCGCTCGCCCGCCGCCGCCACGCTCGGCAGCTGCCAGCTCGTCTGTTCTCCCGCCCATTTTTCTCACCCATTCGCCCGCTCGTTTGCATACCGTTCTTCCTGCCAATTCGCCGCCGTTACGCCGCCCTTGTTGAGCCCACCCGTTCATGTCACCCTAGCTTGCTGACCTTCCAGCTCCTGTTTCATTTCGACCCGGCCCTGACCAATACTCGCTCTTTCTGCCTAGCCCGGCCCCCCGCACCCCGTCCATTCCTTCGGCTTTGGTCGCCCTCCTGTCAGTTTGGCTGGCCTCTTGACCGCGCCGGGGTCCGTGGATGCCCTCCCACCGCAACTCTCTAATGCTACGCAGCGGCAATTACCAAGCGGCTGACGCTACCGCTTGCCCGCGGGGGCGGCCGGGTGTGCGAGGCGGCCGGAGTCCAACGCGTGGAGTAGTTGTGGAAGCGCTCTGGAGGAAAGGGACGTGGAGTATCATTTGGCAGAATTTGATAGGCGTGGGGTCGTCAAGAGAAACTATGTTGGAATATTAAAGCGGAATGTGAAGTTAGCTCTACGTACTTGAAAAAGAGCAATGTGTGAAAAGATGTTCTTGTGTAGCAGTTGTCTGGGGGTAATAATCGGGACATAATCGGCGTTAGAGCTTTAATTTTCGGTGATTTCGATATATTTTATTAAAAGTAAGATCGCGTAATTGGAGATGAGAATGTAAAGAGTCGATGAATGGAATAGGTGCCATAGTGCTTGGGCAGATGTTTCGGACTTGGTTTTGAGCAGTACTTCTGACTATTCTTTCGTTTCATGGAGTTAATTTGGTGAGCATCCTACATTGAACAGTATTCGGCGCATGTATACAAGATCCTCTTCGCCGATATCCGCATACAGTGTAACTTTTAAATGATTGAATGTGTCAAATACCCTACGATTGTGTTCACTACGTACGCCTCCAGAGTGTTGTTTCTATTTCCAATGAAGCTCTCCTTCACACTGCTTTATGAAGTATAAGATTTTGACGCAAGACACTTTAATATCTCTAAAAGAAGGTAAATTGACTGCAATTTTTGTTGTGGAAAATTCATTAATAGTGCTGATACTTCATGGGTATGTATTAGTCACGGCAAGAGTACTCTATATTTGCATGACGAAAGTATTGGAACATTTGCGTCTGATACGGGTGAACATTCTCGGGGTTACCTCTTCCAGAGATTCGTTCTGCGCGGCGAGAAAGTGTCGCCTGTCGGAAGACTGCGATTCCTCCGACGCGCGGGGCCTGGCGTGTCTCGGTTCGCTTGCGTAATCGTATTTCTCGACACGCTCCGAAACACCGTAATGCCTCATGCAAAGCGTTTGTTAATGTCTCCCTTGTCTTGGGGGAGGAAGAAGAAGAATGTTGAAACCGATTCTCAGCCACGAGATGCTTTTCGTGGGAAAGTTCCTTGGCCGTCGCGTGTCCTTGTAAGGCCGGCCCACATGGCACCGCGGTTTTTTTAGGTGCTAATCACTACCGTGCGAGCAGAGTGTTGCTGTTTTGTTGTCCTTTCGACGTTGGTTTCGAGGCAGGTTGATGATTTCAGATTCCACATGAGTCATTTACGGATGTTTACGAAACATGCAACACGACTGTAGAGACGTTGATCTCAATCGTATGTATTGAATTCGAGGCCTTTAAAAAACGGAAAAGAAAACCAATACACGGGGGAGGGGGCAACTGACAACCAAGGAAAAAGGAATGGCCGAAGTACTAAACTGCATCTAGGTATGTTAAAGTAAAATAAAAACACTGCGACGTTGATTTAATTACATATATTAAATGATAAAAGTACAGCGTTGTAAATTTAGTTAATCGTTTGAAAGGTTTACAAGAATTACTTCCCTTGTTCTTTCTTGGCTTTCCTCTTCTTTGAAATTCCGATTCTTTGTCACGCGTGCTGGAATGATTCACAGAGCATATGTTACGCGGTGGAGGACCAGCCAACGCACTCGGCATTAGTTAAATTGCGTCCATCCCGTTTCCCCAAATTCCGGTCCTCGCTTGAAACGCTACATCGCAGAGCAGCTAAGCGAGCGCGCAGCGGCTGAGTCGGTCGTGACGCGGACTGATTTGCATCCGGGACGGGAGATGGGCGGAGAGACCTAGAGCAGCCGCGCGGGGGCGTGAGAGGAGGTTGTTTTTTTACCAAGAGGAACGCTTATGGATAAATGGAGCACGAGTTAAGTGGACAGTAAAGATGAGATGAAGGATAATTCTTACTTAACCCGTAACTAGTAAAGTTAAATATTTAAAGTAGCTGTTAAAACTTCCCCTAAAATGCAGCCAAAAATACGTCTGTGGAATGTAATATTAGAGTTGCGTGTATACAAAATTATTGACAATTCATCTGATAGGATTAATTTAAATTTTGGCTTAATTGAATTCGCCGTTCATCTATGCAGAACGGATTACGGACAAACCCAGTGGGCGGAAAAGCGCGAGAGGCATAGCGAGACGGAGCGGGGCGTAGAGGGCTTGCAAACAAAACAACTTCTATCTTACACACTCTCTATATATAATTTATTCCTTTTCGTGTGTAATAGATGAGTGTGATAAATTAAGACGCTGATCAACGCTGAGTTACTTCAGCCATATGGTTCAGCTGCTTGTCCGAAAACTACTTTCGTCCGGAGCGAGCTCCGCGTGGAGCGGTCTGTGGCAGTTGGGTTGGTGGGGGGCGGGGCGGGGCGGTCCTAAGATATCGCGGCGCCCATCGCTGTCCCGCGCCGCGCCGCGCCGTGCGGACGTCCAGGCGGCGGTGGGGGCGGGGCGCGTGACGCGCGTGCGGTCGAGGTCACGCTCGCACGCGTTGACGTTCCCCTCCCGCGCTTTCTCTGCCCTCGTCCTAGAGGCGGACGCACCTCCTGGGTGCCCTTCCCCCTGCTGCTGTGGCTCGCTGGTCTGAATAGTTTCAATTTGCCTTTCCGCTAGCGAGTAGGCGACTGTGTGGGGGGAGAGACTGCATTCTGGGTTGAATATGTACATTTGCTACGTTTAGATGTAGTTAATGTTTATCATTTATTTGTGGCTTCGGTAGAGTAATTAAAGTGTTTAATTTTTATTTTATTTTATATTTTATCCCACGCAATTATCCAACACTTCATACGAATTTATTTTTATTTTGTAATTTTCTTTTCCCTTCCTATGTCTTAGTTCGACATTTTTTGTTCCACTCGACTTTGCAAGTGTCTTTTTTGTGTCTCAATCGTCTGTAATGGTATAACACGCCATGCATAGATATTTCCTTAGTTCTCTCAGATATGTCTTGAGTCTCCACATTTCCAATTGGATACCATATAGTAATTGTTGGGCGTCCTCATTTCCTTATCAGAAGTGACTTTACATGTTATTCTTTTTTGTGAATAATAGTTTGAAAAATAAATAATCCTGTTTTGAGTAACCTGTAATTATTTTTGAACATCGTTGTCTTCTCTTGATTTCGCCTGTACTTCATGGACATATTTATTTTTACCTTCAACGAATTTCACTTTTGTTTTATATTTTGAGTTCCGTCAGCTGGTTCCTGTGAGTTCGACTCTGTCATTCCATTTCAATTCCTTAATCGATAAAAACGTTATAATTTCCTCTGATCATTAATTACTGTAATGTCCGTTCCTTTATTAGGACCAGATCGTTACCGTGTCTCTCATTGCAACCAGTGGAACTCAATTGGACAGAGTAGCTTCGCTCACGTCTCTGCGGCATCCCCACCCTGGTCCTCGTCTTCGTCTCCGCCTCTTCCTCCGCCCAAGGCGTTCATACTGCGCCCCCGCTTCTGCCTCCGCCCGTGTCTCCGTTCTCATCTCTCCGGGCCTCGCCTCCGCCCTCACCTCCGCCCTCCCTCCGTCCCGCCCTCACCTGCACGATCGCCTCGCACCTTTATGTTCTGCCTGTCTCCGGCTTTGCGTCTCCACGCCTCGCGTCCGCCCTCGCCTTCAGGCCTTCGCCACCGCCCCTCGCTCACCTCTCCGCTCTCAGTCCTCCTCCACCCTCCCTCGGCTTTCGCCACCCCTTCCCCTCCTCCCTCGCCCCCCCCCACCGTTCCAGCGTCCTCCACCGAGCAGCCACGTCGATTCCTTGCGCCGAGGGCGACGGTGGGTCTTACGGGGCCGGCTAACATCCGGGCTCCCACCCCCGCGCTTGCTGCCGCCACCGCCCGCCGCCGCGCAGAAGCGCACAAAGAGCTGATTTATGAGGCGGGCGGCGGCGCGTGCCCCGTGGCCCGTGGCGCGCGCCGTCCCCTCTCCCCCGCATAGCCCCCCTCCGACCTTCTCGCTCGCGTGCGAGTGGTTTTGTAACCACTTGCGCGCGATGGGTCCGGTGGTGTGGTTTTTTGTGGAGGCGTTGATGTATTGGGACAGACGGCCGTGCGGGTGGGGAGAGGACGGGTGAGGAAACGGCCATCTGAAAAAACGCGCGTGAAAAGGTTCTGCGTTTCTCGTTTCGGTTGAGTTTTCGGCTTGACAGGAGCTCAATGGATTGGCTGAGGGGAGTGTTACTTTTTTGCTGCTTTTCTCGTGGATGAAAGTTGAAGTTGGGAATTTCTTGTACAAAAAGTATGTTTAAGAGTAAAGGACTGTGTGTGTTCGTACTTAGGTTCTTGTTGTAATCATTGCAGAGTTTTTAGTTTATCATTTGACTAGCGACCTTTAAAACATGCTGGATTATTCAGCATTAATCAAGGCATCTAGTATTCAGCTTATGTCTCTCAAAGAAGTATTAAAAATAAATTGGCATTACTTTTATAATAATGGGCTCTTTTAATGAGTTCCCATTTCCTAAAGGAGTGATTTCGTTAAAATGTACTTCTGTTTCCATTTTGTCTCATAAATTGCTTTGAAAACACGTTTTGGTTTATGGTTAGTGTCGATCTTATGCATTACACACAATCAAAAAAAACCCCCCCCCGGTAGAATGCCGATGCAAATTTAAAATTGTGAAAATGGGTTTTAGTAAGCAGTGTACAGGCAGTCCGTCAACCTTCCCGTGGCAATCCAAGAACTTTCGCGATACTCACGAAATTTCACCGTGCAGCGAGTCGACGATAGTGGCGTCTGCTCGATGCGTGCTCCCACGGATGCTCTTGTGCCGGGCTTCCGATGAACAATTGAGCGCGGGCGGCCTCCGCGAAATCGGCCTTGCGCCGTCTTGCCCGCCACCCACTTGTCGCCCGCCCATCCACCCATTCCACCCCCACCCGCCCCTACCACCCACCCACCCAACCCACCCGCTCTTTCACTCAACTCAACCCACCGCCCCGCTCGTCCGCCCATCCATACACGCCACCCATCATCCACCCAACCGCCCTCCCATTCCACCGCCAGCTCGCCCTCTCGCCCACCTGCCCGCCCGCATTCCCGCTTTCACTCCCACTCCCTGCCGATTCTCCTCCCGTACTTCTCGCCCGTCCACCACTGCCACTCCCGCCCGCACGCCTATCCGGTGAGTTGACGGTGGCGTCGTGCAAAACTTGGCGCTGCACGCCGATCGGTGTCCCACCCGCCGTCCAGCGAGCGTCACGCACAGCGCGGGTGGGACACGCAAAGGACAGGCCCGCCCGCCCGTCCGCATAACGCCCGTGCTCCCACTTGGGCATTAACCGAATCAACGTCTCCCAAGTTCGTAGATAATTATATTATCAAGCTTCTTTGATCTTTCACATGATAAAAGTATTTGATAATTAATTTATATTGCTTTTAATTATTTGTATTTTATTTATAACTTATATAATAACTAGTTATAACTTGTTTATGTATTCATATTTAAATCTGATAGATCAATTTCCAGAAAATTATTTTTTAACAACATTTTAGATAGATAAGGCGTTATTATTCATTTTTTAATTGTATATTTGTTGCTTTATTACTCATTGGCCACAGTATTTGTTTATTTGTCTGCAGAGACCTATCGGATTTATGAATACACTTTTGGAAATCGTACTACAACGTTAGCAGTCCGGTTCCAACTTTTCCACCTCTTTCCACGTTTCTTTCTTCCATTTCTTTCGTTCAAATTCTGCACATTCATTACCATCGCTCCAGACTTTAATCAACCGTTCAACCGGTCTATTTATGTGTCAGATATCTCATTATACTTCTTCTTCTCTTCTGTTGACTGTCTGCGTTCCGCCTCGCTGCTTTTCGAGCTGGCGGCATCAGTTTTCCTCGTCGGACTGCGCCGCCCTATCGTCATTATTTGCGTCCGGCGCGCGCCTGCGCCCGGGCGCGCGCTGTCAGTCGAGACGTCCAATGGCCCTCGGGCGCGGCGGCGATCGCGCGGGCGGGGACGGGCGAGCGAGGGCGGTAGGTAAGTGGAGAGCGCGAGCACGCGCGTGCCTCAAATATGACGGCGAGTCTTCAATTGGAGGTGTCGATGCCCGCGCCCGCCCCCAGCGTCACCGCCTTGCGCCGCCGCGGCAACACGGCGCCGCCCGCGCACCCGTTCCACTCGAGCGTCTCCTGGAACTTCCGCGTTCCGCGTCCGCCCTCCTGTTTTTGTTCGCTTCCTAATCGGCATTCCACTCCTATAGATAAGCCGCCGTAGAAATAGTATGTTTTTCAACGAGCGTAGAATGATGGCTTTTATTTCATTGCGTTAATGTTTCGTCCAAAGCGACGTGAGAGCGATATAAGTGTTCGTAATTTTCACGTGTGAGGAAGCCATTTTTACGCGAATTGGAAGACTCTCCTTTCTCTCGACTTGAAATGACGTTTTAAAAATACTCGGCGATCTTATCACTGCAAACTAAATCATTTTTGTTGAGTTCGCTGGGTGCCCTTAACCTAACATAAACGCGTCACAGAACACAACAATATTCTCTGGCTATCATCAACTCGCGTATTGTTTGTGGTTCGCCGATTATTACGACAGTTGCAACCTCGCCGCGCTGAACGCAACAGAGCCTTGCCCTCTGTAGGCTTCGAGAACCTCTGTCGGATGTTAATGAATTAAATGATGTGATTGATGGAACAGGCTTGTGAAATAAGTCCTTATTACTATCCGATAACGTGCAACAAACTCATACATTTTCCGAATTAGTTCTAGTTGTAGATGTAGTTAGAGTGTGACGTCATGATACTCACAGCGACACAGACACAGAGTTTCGTATAACAAATATATTTATTAACAAGAAAACAAAACAAATATATACACTTAATAATCTACTTACACCCTAGCTCTGTACCTAACATTCCCCTGATCGCGGAGAAGCGATCCAAACCGGATTGAAGATGGTTTGATTGTGGCATTCGCCACTGTTACTTTGAAGCAGCCGCACCCAAGCCAGCTTCCGTGGACCGGATTGTCACGCTGTACACAAAGTCCATTCTGGCGCACCCAACGGCTGGTTTGACCTCGATCGCAGGAGCATCTTATCCATTGAGATCGGCGTGAATCGTGGCACTCAACCACTCTTCACCTCGGAGCACGCATACAGCATCGCTACCCCGTGACCGCAGTCACCAAGGACATAAGTCCGGCGGCTTCGTAAACTTAGTGACTCGAGCCTCGCGAGCCTGGCCGCAATGACCGTCGTGGTGCCAAGTTTTGCGCACACGCACGAGGTTCTCCCGCTGTCTCCAGAACCCACCCACTGGCTCTGTTGACACGCTGTTATTATAGGCCGAGGCCCCACGTGACCTAACTACGTCACGCCACCCCTTGCTTGTTATAACAGTGAAAAGCTTCTATAAGCGGAAAACTCCCAAAGCCTTGTGTCTCCCGGTTCCGCGTTCTTCCCTTTACGGAAAAACCCTTCTTCCTTGTGCAAGGCTGATCCTCTGCCAGCGTCCCCAAATAGATGCCACGAGGCACGCTGGCTAATACGTTACAAGAGACTGAACCTTCCACTTCCGCCCTCCTGTTTCGTTCTCTTTCAATCGGAGTCCATGTACTATAGCGAACGGAAAAAAAGAAGGGAAAAATACCTTCCACTGCCCATGAGGTAAAATTGTGATTGATGGCCGATTCCCTATCATAACCATCGATTGCCGCTGGACAAAAATACCTCGGTCGTGATGTCGCCACACGTTCGCTGTTGGTGACAATTGATGCTCTTCTACCTTCATTGCGTCACACCTATTGTGCGCTTATCGTATAGAAGGAAATAATTCATTTATATAGTACGGTTCCCCGAGATTCAATCCTGGTCTTTTCCCAGAAGTTCTCTAAGCCCAACTGAAGGAGCAGGCGTTGCCTATCCCCCAAGAAACTACTCCAGCAGAGCTGCTCTCGGCGGCAGACGATAAGAGCGCTTCCCCTTCACCCTGAGAGACAAGCGATGGCCGTTTTTCCTCTAAGGCACATCTATCTAACATATATGTCAAACGTGTTCATTCCCCCGTGAACTACTTCTGTTTGCACGGTTACTCAAACATAAATAAATTGAGAAGTTCGAAAGTTTTCGTATCTTCTTTACATTTAAAAAAAAGAAATTCCGTGCTGCCTTCACAGCCACTTCAAGAAGTATCATCTGGTTCGTTCCGTATTACGTTTTCTCTCCGATTTATTCTTAGCTATTCGCTGTTCTTATGTATTTTTGATGTGATGTAAATGTTTTTTCTTCTCTTAAACTTTTCTATTCTCTCGTTTTTCGATTCTCGTCTTTTTTCAAGGTTTCCGTTTCCCTCGTTGAAACCTCTTTATCGGAATCGGTGGAACCGTCTTTATCTACCTTCCTTAATTTTCCTTCTTCTTTTTATGCTTGTGAATTTGGATGCCTTAATAAGTCGAAATGTTTAGTAACTCGAAATTTTATGTCCTTCAGTTTTCAGATGCTTAAATTAGTGAGCACTGCGTTCATACCCAATTTCAATAACCACCGGCCTCTTCGCTTGTGCCGTCGCCTTTTTTCTATATTTTGTGAAATTTTTACTATAATTCATTGAACTGTTACCCTAATTCATGTCTCCAGGAATTATTACTGACTGTTTTTCTCTAAAATTATGTCGTATGACAATTGTGTAGTGATAGCAACTTACGGGCAAGAAAGACAGTATTTTTCATTTCCTACTCAGTTTTTGTTCTTTGTTTTTATACACGTTATCTTGCTTGTTTTCATTAATTAAATTTCTCGCTTCTATCTACAGTATTGTTGCCGTCTATTTCTGAGTTTTCACCCACCTAATTTTCACCACCTTTATTCCGCTTCATCGCCCTGGCTCACCTGGCTGGCTCCACGTGTGCCCTCGCTCGCTTCCGAGCAGCACAGCACAAGAAGCGCACAATGGAGTGGATAATGCGCCTTTGGTAATGGGCGCCCGCGTCGCCGCCACCCCCTCCGCGCAACTGGCCCCATCTTCGCCCCGCCCCCTCCATTCCTGCCGCCGTGCGACGCCGCTACCGCTTCGCCCCCCTCTCCCCGCGACCACGCAACTGACCCTATCTTCGCCTCGCCTCTCCACCTCCGTTCCTGCCACACTTGGATGCTATAGCGCTTCTTCCCGCACTCTACTGCCCGCAACTACCACATCTTTGCTGCCGCGCTCACTTTTCGTCCTGTCGTGCTGCATTCCACCACTGTGATATCACCGCCGTCCTCACACTCTCAATCCCCTGTGCCAACCCACCCCACTGGACCGCTCTCCTCTCCGTCACGTCCCCGCCTCCACACTCACACAACCCCTAGCTGCTCTTGCATGTTGTTGCCGTCTCCAACACCTCACGCTGTCACCCTTGCCCAACCCCGCGCCTTTTTCTCCGCCGGCAGCACGGTTGCCCGGCCCCCTTCACCTTGCCGCCCGCCCTTTCTGCCCCTCCTGCCGCACCTGAGGCCGACAAAGGCGTCCGACGCGATCGATAGGCGCGCGTGTATTGTCAACGGTGCGGGCGGCGCTAACGACACCAGCAGGCAGAACAATTCCGGAGAAGGGCGCCGAGGTTTTCATATTGAAGAGCTATTGTAGAAATTGAATCTTCGTGTAAGGGAAGCGGGGGGCGTTGCCCTAGAAGGCGGAAATGAGGTCAAGCGAAGGATATTAAATGGCGAGGACAAGTATAAACTAGTGAGAGTGTCGCGAAATAGAATTATCCGTAAACAGCATGCGTGAGAGCATGAGAATGTTGTACTTTACATTTTGTTAGAGATATTGTTTATTGTCTAAGAGAAGGCGAAGGAAATCGATTAGTGTAAGTTTACGACGCAATACAATATTGAAACTAAAGAGAATATATGAATTTATCTCTTGACAGTACAAGGAAATGCCATATCTAAAACGTGTCGAAAACATTCGCAAAATAAACCGTAGAATTTTGAGTTTTACATCAATTCTCCGAGGGCTGGTGCTCATCCATATGAAAGAGTTATTCATTCAAAATATATTGCCCCGGGAAAGCCTCATTCGATAACGAATTCTGAATTTTAAATGCTTAAATACCGTATAAATATTTGAAAATATTGAAATTTTAGACTGGGTTTCACCGAAAGATTTGTTGGTAACTACTTCAGAATACTGTATTAAAATGTACTAAAATGTATCAATGTAAAAGTAACGTATATTCTACCCTCGTGAAATTCTTCATAGACGATATGTGACAATTCTAATTGTAGAAACTGACATAGAAATCGAACTTCGGCTTATACAGCATGTATGCGGTGGTAATTTCTACTACTTTACGGTTGAGGTTTCTAATTCTGTCTGAGATTTAGATCCAACTTGTTGTAGAGGCGTTTCTGTCATTTAAATTTTTGTCTAAATTTATCCGACATAATATTTTTCTTATAATTTTCTTAAGAGAACATTAGAAACCAATCCTATAATTCCATTAGGATCTGCCGTTGAAGCAGCCGCAGTAGGTAACCGTCAAGTGCTACTAAGTGCAAGGGTAAACAACTACAAGCCGTGCAAAAACGTAGTTACTACCAGTAAGTGTCTTACTGTGCAGTCGGGCTTGCTCTCTATTTGTAGAGGGTCCGTTTGTTTCAAACCCCCAAAAGGTATGGTTACATCGCACGGGATGCTAACTGTAGTTCCGATTGCATCAAACGTGGCGCAAGAACAGCGTTATTTCCGCATGCGATTCATACGATCTCGAGTAATGGCTTCTTTCCTCTATAAAACGATACTAAACGCGGTTCTGGGATAAAACGATTATAAAGATATAAGTGCCGGCCTGGATACCCGAGGTCGGTGAGGCTGAAGAGCCCTAGCTGCGTCGTGCCTGAAGAGTCGAATTCTCGAATCCTGTACAGGGCTTGGGTGTTTGTGTGCGTGCGTATACCGTTACCCCATTGTTACTCACAGTTGTCGCTCTATGACCTTAGGTGTTGAAAAGGCGACCCTAAATAAGTAATAAAAAATGTCGAGCAATGTTTCATAACAATGATATTACGATGATACACGTAACGATTATTCATGTTTTTGTCAAATGCGTTTTTTTAACCATCAACCCCTCACGGACGGATTGAGAGATGTTGCACTTTCAAAAATGTTTTGAGCCCCGTCCCAATCGCCAAACCCGAACCTGGGGAACGGGTAGCATTTTCGATCGGTGCGATCGTTCGATGCCCGGCCCGGGGCCCCTAGAGCTGCAGCTGCAGCTAACGCCCAGTGACGACCCAAATTCCGCTTCCCGGAATCCTTCATCCGGGGTCGGCGGTTGGTTAGAGGGTGGGGGAGGGGGCTGGGCGTGGGAGAGGGTTTTGTGCGCGTCGCTGCGATGGGACGCGACAGGCGGCATGCGGGGGGCCGTTGCAAGCGACGAGGCGCCATTAGCGCCTCCGGGCAGCGACCGCGCTGATGGGGTGACGCCCGCTGTGTGAACGCTTCTTCTACGTTGCCTGCAGGGTTGGGCGGGTGTGTGTGTAGAATTTTCACTGTGCGAGTTGTGGCAGTGTTCATATTCGAAGCGAGGGAATTGGAGGGGTGTTTTGGTGTTGGCCTCAGGAACGCCAATAGGTTTCAATTTTTCCTCTGGTTTGGTGAGTTCGTATGAAAAACGTAGTAATTGAAGTTGTGATGTCCCATAAACAACACTAAAGTCTATCGTTTTTGATAGGTATGTGTGACTGTTTCTGTGTGTGAGTGAATACAAATTTAGCTCGAAAAATATTTCCCATGTTTATGGATGTTTTCGTTATGACCAGGGGAGGCCAGAGAAAAGCAGGTGGAGTTGATCTATTGTGACCCCTCATTTCAAACAAGAAAGTCCCTCCTCCCCCAAATCATAAATAATTCGTTTCTCCAGGCTCAAAAATCACTTTTAGCCTTAAACTTGAATTGGAGATGAATATAAGCAGAATTATTTTTTTATTGTCTGAAGAGACTTGAATATGACTGAAGAGAAAGTCGGGGTCTAGGGGCAAGATGCCCCCAGCTGCTCCCCACCCCAATCTGGTCGCCCCTGGATTACACCCAGGGTATGATTTGTAATATAAGTTAAGTAAGAATTCACTGTGAAGAGATTCGCAGTCGTTTCAGAGAGGGCGGCGTAATTTGTGTGAGTGTGAGTGGCAGCGATTTGCTGACGTGCGTGTTTGGTGTGTTGCAGGCCCCATGCTGTGAGGCGCGCGCTTGGGCGAGGCGAGCGTGACGCCGAGAGAGCGGCGCAGGGGCGGCAGGGCGGAGCGGCGCGCGCGATGGCGGCGCGTGGCGAGGAGGAACGGCGCGGGGCTGGCGCTGGCCGGCGTGGCGCGCTGTGCGTGGCGGCGGCGGGCGCGGGGCGGGCCAGCCCAGAGCGGCCGCGGCGGCAGCTGAGGCACGGATGGCCGTGCTCCCGCACGACAACTACCGGGTTCAGCGTCAAGAAGTTCGAACGAGCGCGGGCTACCGCCTGCTGGAACCGGCTTTTTTCCATTCTTCATGGTGCTCGAGGACGGACTGGTGATGAGAATTTCTTCGGAACAATCAGCCGCTGGAGTGAACCGGCGGTGCACTGGTGTGCTGGAGGAGACGCCAACTAACGGCCACCCAACCCATGCAGCATTACGTGTTGGACCGGACGACACTGCTGCGATATCCGACAGGACGTGTCGGGGGCGCCGTGGCGGGAGAAGCGGCCCGCGGGCAAGCGCGTGCAGGACTGCCCGTCTGCGCGCCGGCAGGGCGGCGCGGCGGCGACATGCCCGTGCACTACACATCACGGCCGGCCACACGACGGCGCCTTCACAGCTGGTGGACGACGGACGCGCGGCCAACGACACGGGCGCGCCCCATGCACAGGCGTGGCGGACTGGTGACGGGCGGCCCCGCTGGACCGCGAGGGCGCGCGGCCGAGTACCCTCACCGTGCAGGGCGGCGGACGGCCGGGCATCGACCGCGCCCGTGGCCAAAGTGCCGTTGTCGTGGCTGACGCAGAACGACAAAGCCCGGTCTTCTCCAAGAAGGTGTACCGACTTTCTCTCGCTGGGGGCGAGTTCCGCGAACCGATCCAACGGGTCGAGGTCGGCGGTGGCGGCGCTATCGCGGGCATCGGCGGCGTGACGGCGCGCGACGCCGACGGCGACAAGGTGGCGTACCGCCTGGCGGCGCCCAGCAACCTCGTGGTGATCGTCCCGCAAACCGGCGACCTGCTGCTGGCCGGCGACCCGCCGCTGGAGGCCGGGGAGGACATGGAGTACGAGATCGCGGTGGACGCGCACGACCTGCGCCACCCCAGCCGCACGGCCAAGGCGCCCGCGCAGGTCTACCTCCGCTTCAGCCTGCCCGCCGAGGAGGACGGCGAGGGCGACGAGGAGGCCGGCAACGAGGTGGACGCCGCCGAGGCCCACGGCCGCCGCGAGAAGCGGCGGGTGACGCGCGCCGTCCGCCCCACCAAGCGCATCGAGTTCACCGAGGCCGACGGCGAGAACGAGGGCCGCGTCGTCTTCCAGCTGGAGAAGGAGACGGAGCGCGAGACCTTCAAGATCCGAGAGGAGAACCCCTGGGTGACGGTGGAGCCCAACGGCGCCGTGCGCGTCAAGAAGAAGTGGGACTACGAGGAGCTCGGACCGGAGAAGACCATCGACTTCTGGGTCACCATCACCAACGCCGGCGGCGGAGGTGAGTCGTTTTCTCGTTCTCTCTGGGCGCTTTGCGATGCGGCAATTTCCGAGCCTTATCGGCGCTTTATCAGATTGGCGGTTAATAGGTCAATTTAGAATGTTTCTACTTTTATGGAATTATTTTGAATGAAATATTCATTCATAAAATGTATCTTCTGTGAACAGTTTTAATGCTATAATATTATTCATATTGCAGAGAATATTGCATTATTCTCTCGTTACTTGTATTGTATTCATCCACTTCTACAACTAAATGTTAAATCAGAATTATGGTTGTTAAAACAATAGTGATTCTAAAATACGTATTAAGAAATTGAGGAAACTAGCCAGCTATGTGTAACATTGTAAATATTTTGGGTTCATGTGAAAAGAGGTTCGATTTTGTTTGAACGGTGTATCAACCAATGAATAGGAACCAATAAATAGGAAATTGAGATAATGAGAAACCGTAATTTATAATTGTTCTGTATTCGAATGCAAATCCGACTTCTGTCATATTTCAATCTCACATAGATACTTTTCGATTTGTTTTTGCGAGTATCGCGTCACGTATCGGCGACCATTCCCATTGGTTCGGATGTGCGTATAATTAAAAAGACCTCACCGGGTTGTGCGGTGGCGTTGTTCGGAATTGCACGCTCCAGCCAACCGCTGACGAATCGCGCGCGCCGGGGGCTCAGCATGGCCGCGTCATATCAAAGGCTTTCCCCCTGGGCGGCCTGCTGCAACCGCTTGTCCCACGTCGCACCGCGCGCCCCGCCCGATCGGGGATTCCCGCGGGGCCAGCAATCACTCATTACGCGATTGAGCGCGCTCACCTCTCGCAGGACACGTTTCCAGCCCGCGGAGAACGCCCAAATGTCCGCCCAAACGCGCGACCGCCCGCGTTCTCTCCCTGCGGAACTGCCCCTGGCACGCTGGTTTACTCGCCCACCATCCTTCCCTCCAACTTGCCGTCCTTGCAAAATCGCCCCTGACTCGCCATTTTACTCGCCCGCCATGCTACCCTCCATCTCGCCCTCCTTGCAGAATAACCCTGGCTCGCTGGTGTACTCGATCGCCATCCTGCCCTTCTTGCAAAACCAGTTGAGTCTTAAAGTGTAAGTAAGGAGAGTTTTTGGCTTCCTTCTTTCACTCGTGTGGTCATTTCTGCTGCAAGGAGAAAAAGTTAGTCGCTCCTTGTACTCAATTTGAATGCCCGGCCGTATTAACTCGCCTTCGACAGTTCCGGTCGGACCAGAGGACACGGAGCTCAATTTCATTAAGATAATTGTAAGGTAGCGCGTGGCGTGTTAGGAGCCGGCGTCACGTTGCTCGCATCCTCTCTTATCTCTCTCTCTCTCTCTCTCTCTCTCTCTCTCTCTCTCTCTCTCTCTCTCTCTCTCTCTCCCTCACGAATTTCAGGAAATGTTTTTACTCGTGTTGTTTTGTTGCTTGAGACGCGTGTATCCCATACCCAGTTAGAGCAAGACGGACGGGCGAATGTCGCCGTGAGAGTGAGTAATTTGTGTTCACTGTCAGGTGTGTATCGTTCAGGTCAATTTAACCGCAGGTACCGGCCGAGTTTGAATTGAATTGAATTAATGCCTTATTTTATGTGGCGAGACTCAGGCCTTCAGACCTGCTCTTCCGTCTGACCACGCAAATTTCGGGTTCGATCCCCAGTCCCTTTCCTTGTGTCTCGTTCCCCTCTCTCAAGTTTCTTCTTCCTTAAGTTGCTCAAGACATCAATTGATATCACTGCAGTGCCTCTGACCGGAAGGTCCTAGGCTAGAATCTCGACGGGCGCAGAATTATTGACACTGCTAGATAGTTAGGTCGAATGAAGCATTCTAGCAGCCGGCTTCTCTGATCAGTAATTTTCCATGGTTTTTCCGATCAACACCAGGCGAATACCGTAGCAGTACCCTAACACACGGGCCAAAGTCCACGCTCAATCTTGCCTTTCTCTTCATTGTCCCCTTCTCACCTCCTTCTTCCACCTACTCTTACATGCCATACACTACCACACACGTCGGAAGGCCAGTCAGGGGGCTTTCAGCTTGTCCTGTCTGGGGGCGGGACACCGTTGGTGGTAGATACCTTGTTGGGGAGAAACCCTGCAATCCGACGCGTAGGTCACCGCCAAATCTCGCCAACCAGCGGGGAAAATCACTCTAACCTCTCGCGATAAAGTACGCACAACACTTACGGGACTGTGGCCATAACCGTTCGCGCGCCTGAATGCACGAAATAATTAGTGTCTCCTCCCGCCCTCCCGTCGCGGGAGTGAAGCGAGTCGTGAGGCGGGGTGGCGGTGGTTCGCGCCGGGGCGAGGCGTTCGGTTCGCGCCTTGGCGTTTGCGGCGGGCGCCTCGGTCGAGGGGCCGGGACGGGACGGGGCGTGGCGTGTTAATGCTCTTTGCCGGCGCTCGCCCTTCCCGCACTGTGTCGCCACGCCCTCACACCCTCTGCATCGCGCCCTCCGGCTCGTGGAGAGCGGCTCCTCCCGAGAGAGGGGGAGGGTCAGGGATCGACCCCGGCCGCTACTGATCGCGTCAAAGGGTTAAATATATCGAGGGTGGTGTGCGTACGCGCGGTCGCTAGGGGGAGGTGGCAGAGAAAGCGAGGGGACGCCACTTAACTCATGTGTGGGTGTTGCCCCGTCGGCTCGTGCGTTACGTCCCTTTGCCGCGACATCCTGCCTTGTTGCTGTGACATATCGTTTGTGATTTGCTTCGGAAGCTTCTGCTGCTTTGGCACACTCTGGATAGCTGGATGCGGTCACGAAACGCTCGAAGTCGGCTAAAGAAGTCTTTTTAAGTGGGTGACGTTCTTCAATTTGAGCTACCAGCGAAGTAATTGAAAGGACGTATGTTGTTCATCCTTCCGAAGGCTGAAATTAATACTCTATGAGTTTTTGTGTATCCGAGTTTTTTTCTAGCATCGTTCAATTGACTCGACGAATGGGACGTGCAGAGCATTTCATCGCAATAGCATCCGTTATGAAATAAGGCAGTGTTTATTTAACGCATATTAATTTTTTTAAAAGAACGATGACAACAATTACCGTCTGCGTCAGTGAAAATTTACAACGGTGAAGTATTCAGAAATAATAATGAGAAAACAAACGTAATTGAAATAGCAATATATCGTGGCAGTCCGGAATTTGATAAGTAGTCAGGTTTGGCGTTTGGAAGCGATTAGGGCAGTGTTTACTCGTACTAAGTCTCTTGAAGGATGGTTTACTCTGCGGGTAGAATTACTGAACTTGAGAACTGCTCTGTATTATCTTCAAATTGAAAGAAGTTTTGTTCGCTATTGATATCGATTGACTGGTGTCGATACTACTAATGACGAAAATACATTTTGTACGTTATTCATAATACACATAAATGTTTTCATACATCAAGTATCGGTAATGTGTAGTTGTCAAACATCGGAGATATCTACTTTGGGTACCTATTCGCGACATTGATTCATCTATATCTATATCAATCCATCGGAATCGATCTACGAAATCGTTATCACTCACCGGTAACAATTGGAAGTTTGTGCACGCCATAACGTACAGTACTGTCGATCTTCTGCAAATACGCAGATTCACTAAAGTGGTGCGAAACTTGAACTTTGCATGCGCAGAAGATCGATAGTGCTGTAACATTCGATGTGACACAAACTCCCTAATACAGATCGATTATCGATATCAAATCACCTGTGTAAATAACGAATCATTTGAATCGGTATCGATACATCGAAAATAGGAAACCAAACAATCGATTCTTGAAGCATCCGGAAGTGCAACGTTTAACGCCCGTGCTCCCGCGAGCGGGAACTGGAACGAGCCAGCGGAGCGGTTCGACGCCCCCCCGCCGACGCCGAC
>BOPP01000036.1:5048786-5062154 GCA_017312745.1 Gryllus bimaculatus
CTCCGCTCGCAGTCTAGACGCCATCGCCTCCTTCGGCCCCCCGACCCCCAGTCTCTCCATCTCGCCTCGCCCCCATCTAGCCACTCGGCTCTTCGTACCTTGCTGCGGACCGATTCACCTCTCCCAGCTTCGCGCATCCCCGTGTGTCCTCACTTCGCCTGTCCCACCCCGCCCACCTTCCTTCGCGCCACCTTGCCGCCACACCCCGCGACCTTCCATTCACACCGCTTATCACTTCTCCCCATTCTCCTTTTCCCCCTCCGCATTTCCATGTCCTCCCACCCTACCCTGCCGCGCCGCGCCGTGCTCTACGGTTGCACCCTGTCCCTCCCCACCACCCGCCTGCACTTGCGCGGGCGCCTCCTTGCGGGCGCGATATTGTGGAAGTTTTGTTTGCACCGCAGCCCTACCTGTCGCCTTTGATTACGGCTTCCGACCCGCCGCCGAGAATATCTGGAAGTGGGGATAATGGCACTCTTGAAATTATTCATCGACTTGTTCTTAGAAGTCTAACCAAGTGGGAAGTGCAAAAAATTAGTTGGTATGCCTTTTTTGTATTTCTACAATTTCTACTCTGTTGGAAAATAGTCTACAAATTTTTCCTCTCTGGTATTACAAGAGATTCAAGATAAGCCAATATACTTTGTAGAACACTTCGCGATTAATAGAGTTTTGTGTTTAGTTCACCGTCATGAATAATTCATTTAAACAATTCTATAACAATAAATCATTCAAACAACTATCGTTCCTCGGCATACTATCATAAGAACCTCAGCAAATGTTGAGGACCGTTGCATTATATTTTGTTTTTTACTTTTAGAAATAAATCAGTGGTTTACTCTCTTTTATCATAATTTGAGGAAGACACGTGAATAGTGAATTCATTTACACATGGGCAGATTGTTGTGAACAGTATATAGTACAGTATTATATTTCAGCAACACATGGTTGAAGGTTTCCAAACATTCAATTTTAGTTAAAAAATGTAATACTATATTTTTTTTTTAAACTTACTGAAATTCATTCAATTCAACAATACGGATTCGTTATTTAAGATTTCAGACTCCGTTTCTGCTTGAAGTCTTTATAATTGGCATTTGGAACATAAAATCTCATAGATGTGTGGATGTAATATAAAACAACTTATTTGTATTAAGTTAATTATGTTAACTTCAGACATTTATTTTCTATGATAGCTCCGTTGAGCAGATACTTGTGAAACAAATTCTCATTTTTACAGTTTTACAATTTCCTTACCTGTGGCAATTACGAATTCTTTTTCATTACCCGCACTCGCAAAACCGTTTGCCCTGCATCGAAAAGTCTAAAACATTTTAAAAAACGGCGAAAGATACATTTTATTTATCTTTCGCCATTGTGCAGGGCATGGTGAATATATTTCTTTTATTTTATGGCTCTTTTACTCAGAGCGGCTCCCGCGTGTTCTGCGGACTCAAACGAAGTTGGTCTATTATTCAGAGGTGCTTGTGAACCGATTCATGCCGGAAATTTCCGCGGCGTTCCGGGAACTAGGAGTATTCCATGGCTTTGCACGAGGGGTTAGCGTGGCCGCTGTGTCTGTGGCGTGGGAGGAGAAAGATGCCACCCGGTATGTTCTGCTTTTGTGACGTGGAATAATTCCATGTATTGCACTGTCCTTGTTACCTTTTTTCTGTTTCTTGGTTCTTTCTCAACTCTCTGTGCGAGCTGAATTTCCGAACAAGTTCGCTTATTTCTGTTAATTCGGTTTATCTACCGTGCCTACCTAAGTGCCGTTTTGTTTTCTGTTATAACGTCTTAATTTGTTGACATATTCTATTGGAAGCTTAATTATTGTATCTATTTTTTTCCCAAAGATACAACAAATAATTTCAGGAATCATATAATTACGCATTTAAATTTCGTGTGCATACCTCTCTCTGTGAATATGTTACAGATAATTAACAAATTCAGCGTGTTCCGAGTTGTTCTGCAAGTGACATTACTTCCCGAGGTACCGCTTCGATTGCGCTTGCATGTTATTGGCGCCGGAAGTATGCCTTATGAATAAATTTCGTGTCCTTATTGGCATCCGTGAAGTTTCTGCTCTCTCTATTGCAATATTGTGTGAATTATAATTGTTATTTTTATGCAATTGTATGTATTCTCACATTCGGTGGCCCAGTGTCCTCTTTCGAGTTCATCGATTTTTTAGCCTGTGATATGGATCATTAGCAGGTTGTTTAATTTTCCATAGTCGTTTTCATTCGTGTATGAAATCGAAGAAACACTCAATCTATTTCACTGGTGGAGTGATAAGACAATATTTTACTCACAAAAAAACGATGCGTATGATTGTGCCAAACGTCTCTTTAGAGAAGTCGATGTTTTGTTTCGTAATTGAACGATAATTGTGTTCCAACTGCTTCTTTGCTTCAATTCCGCTTTCCGTTCCCGATTGGGCTTCTTTCGCAAAATATCGTTTTCATGCCAATCCATTCGACTGGGTGTCGAGAACCGCTGTTCTTGAACGAGCGGTTCGCGAGTCACATTGATTTATTTTTCAGGTCCGTCAACTTCTTTGATCAAAAGCCTCGTTCGTTATTATTTTATACCGGGAGGTTGTGACGTTCCTCCCCTCTCGATAGTTAGAACCAACCCCGAACTATAGCCGACCCTCGCCGACTGCCGAGGTTTTCCCCTACATGTATCTCTCTCTAGCGTGGCACCGCCACCGACCACGCAAGCGTTAAGATCCCGTCTGCTGTCCCGACATGTGTGATATAAGTGCGTGCGTATGTGTGGCAGGGGAGAGTGTAGGACAAGAAGTGGCTCGTTTGTGGTACTGGCTGCGTTGGTGTAGATAGGAGAAACCACAAAAAAACTATCAATCAGAGCATCCAGCCACTAGATCTCTTCCAGGCAGCAGGGGCTGTATTTTACCCAACTAAACAGCCAGTACCGAAAATCCGTGACAGTTTGCCCTCCCGGCGAGAGTCGTAAGCCGCGGACTAAGCTGACGGAGCCGGAGCGGCGAGATCCTTCCGCATCGCCTCGCGCGCAGCCGTGGCGCGAACAATGGCGGCGCCCGCCGCCGGCCCGCAATGGCCGCTGCGCCGCGCCGCGGGCGCCTGATGAGCCGTGGCGTCGCGCTCGCTCGCACGCACACGCCCGCGCCGCCGAGGGGAGGAAGCGCGCTGCTGCAATCCCGTGCAGAGGAGGCAGTGGCGGATTCACCCCCTGCCCCAAAAGGCCTAGAGGTTTCGGTTGTTACCTATTTTATTTGGCAGAATTGAATTGAATTAATGTCTTTTTTTTACGTGGCGTGACTCAGGCCATGAGGCATGCTCTTCCGTCTGACCACGCAAATTTCGCTACGCTCCTTTCACCAACTAGCAGGGAGAAACAGACGATTTCAATTTAGCTCAGAGGCGTCATTTAAGCTTTAGGATCTTTTACATGCGAGTAAATCTAGTAACATGGGACAGCCGGCTTTACTTCCCTTCCGAAGGAAGGCGTACGAAGGATTTTTTCGCCCTTAAAAATCCACGGCTTGAGTTTGAACCCGCCAACTTGGGTACAACAGACCGGTACGCTAACCGTTATACCATCGCCGCCGCCAAATTTGAATATTTATGTTATAATTATGTAATTAAATATTACTGTATCTTATCATGTATACGCTGAAAAATAATATATAATACAATAACAATGTTTTTATTATTTAACTGAAATCTGTGATGGCACCCTCCAAAATTATCGGCTGGATCCGCCCCTGAGAGGAGTGAGCGTGGAGGTGCTCGCTCCAGACGTGTGGAAACTTGGATCCTGTAAATTGGACCAGCAATTCTAGACTGAAATCTTGTCTCTAAATATGAGTATCGTGAAGCAATGGTGGAATGAGCGGTAAGGGAAACGTTATAAAATGAATCGAACCGACTTTGTCCATCGCAAACTACACGTGGGTCGACCAGGACCTGCTGCTCACGGATGGAAGGCGAACAGTGCGCGGGTCTGTCCGCAAGACTGCGTGTGTTGAGCTTGCGGTCCAATGTTATTTACTGACCTATGCGTGATGTTGATGGTCTGGGGATGGGATAGCCTCATTCGCCTCACGCTTGGGTCTGTAAATATTCGGCATTTTATAGATTCAGGACATCTTTCGGTTGCGGCCAAACGATGTGATCACAAATGCTTATATTGCAGCTCCAGAATAACTTTTGTAAGTTGATAAAGTAAATCGTCAGATATCCATAATGAGGAGTATCGTGAATGTTTATGGAGATGAATCTTCCTGTTGTTTGACGTTGGAATGTAACATGTGAATTAGTTAAAGCCATAAAACTATTCTAGTTATTCCAGTTTAATTAAATTTAATAATTGCTGTTGTGCCGTAGTCTATCCTTTCCCACTAGTTGCTAAACGTTTAATAATACGAACGAAATAATACAAACTAAAGAAACTTGGGTACGTTTTGGATTCAGAATATTATCATGGCCTCAGGTAGTTATGATGTAACGTGACTTTTCTTTCTCAGCTTCGGTCCGCGTACCATCACCTCCCCATTTCCGGTGGGCGCAAATTTTCTGGTTCCGCTTCCGGCGAGGGAGGGAAGGAGTCTGGTGAGCGACCGAAGTGGATATAGCCGCGCATCGGAGTGTGGCGGGGGCGTGGGATATGATGCTCCGTTGGGCGAAACGCATCAGGCAACCGCAAACCCGAAATGCAGCTTGCCCTGAGTTTCTACTCTTTTCACGCATGTTCTTTCCGCCTCCCGCACCGATCTACCCGCTATTCCGTTCTAGTCTATGCTCTCCATCCGTTCAATACGAATCGTCCTGTCCGTCTTCGTCCGTCTTGCTCCGCTGCTCTTCACCTCGCGCCGTCCAACCTTTTACTGTTTCACATTTCCTCGTTTTGCACATTCTTTTCATCCTTTCCCGTCCTTTACCGTGCCCACCTTCTCACCTCTGTTCTCTCCGCATACATTCCCACCATATCCATTGCACCTCTCCACGCCCGCGTGCCCACTTCGTCCTCCTGGGCTCACATCTTTCTCTTTCACCACATTCAGCTCAACCCGGTCCTGTTTCGACCTGACGTGTTTCTCTCCGACTCAAACCGTCCGCAACCTATCCTACAGTGACCCTCACTGCCCTTATCTCTCCCGCACTGTCTTATCTCCTATCCTCCCATCCGTTCTCACCTTCCCTTCCTTTGCACAGTCGCTGGTCTTCTTCTCTTGTTTCCCCTTTCTTTTGACGTTATTTGTCTGCCCACACATTCTCTTGTTTTCCCCTGTGCACCCCTCAGTGCCCCTGTGCACCTTCGCCATCTTCCTGTTTTCCCTCTTCTTCCTTGAACTCTTCAGCGTCAGTCCACCACCCTGTCCCTTTTCGTCCCGTGTTGCTACCCTTCACCTTAAGTCGTTCAACCCGCTCCTGCTTGGTACCGACCCGTTCCTATTCCGCACTGTCTTACCCTTACTGCTCATATTGCTCCCACTCTATCTCATCACCTATCCTCCCTCCTCGCGCATCCCTTCCCACCCCGTTCAACCTTCCCTTACCTTGCACAACGGTTTGTTTTCTTCCCTTGCTTCCCCTTCCTTCTGCCGTGTCCACCTCTCACATCCATTGCCTCCCCTTACTTTCCCACCATTTCCATCGCACCGCTCCGTCCCCTCGTGCCCACTTCGTCCTCCCCCGGGTTCCCTCTTCCTGCTGGCGACCCCTAGCCCTAGTCCATCGCTCTGCTTCGCCTTCGCCGCACTAGTCCCTATTGTGCACACGCCGTGCCGCGCCATTGTTTGATCTCCGTGGGAATACGACACGGGCTGCGATGCGTTCCACGCGCGCGGGAGCTGAGAAGCAGCCGCATGTAATTCGTATTGATTCCACTATTGTCTTGGTCCATCTGCGATGGTCCAATCCAGTCTCGGGCTCGTCAGGATAAACAACGCCATCTTGCGTCATTTTGCGACATTGAGGGCAGAAATAAAACCCTTCGCGAGAGTATTAATTAAAGTGATGTAGCGTGAAGAAGTAAGTCCTACTGAAGCAGCATCACGAGACGGATAGCAGGGAAAAAGGATATGTTTCCACGAAAATATCCGTGCTCTTTGTTACATTAATGGACTAATATATTTCAATGAAACGTTACAGGTAGTAAAATTTCCTCGAAATTCTCAGTGCAAATCGAATTTAGAGAGGCGATCTTGTAGTCAGGTCAGTTAAAAAATTCTCTTTGTGTGCTTGGCTTTTATCACCCACACCAAGAGAGAGACAGACGAATTTTGCTTTCGTGTATATTTCAGAACGAATACGCGAGTTCTCTTTATTTATAATTGAATTATCATTCAAGAGTTCGCTTCGAATGGCACGTATTTTAGGAGAACCTCTCCACCCGGTGATAAAAGCCGCTTTTCGGACGAAGTCGTGAGCGGCGCAAAGTTCTCGCGTCCGTCTGCCTGGCCTCTTTCCCAACGAGGTGGAGGCTGAATTCTGGGTCAGATTATTGCCCGGCCGCCCGTGCCGTTTATGAGGCCCCGTATAACGACGGAGGCGTATTTTCCGTTTCTTCCCAGCGCTCGACCGGTCATCAATCTACGCCCGAGGACCCGCTCACGTCGATAACTCGGCCGACAGGCCTCCCGCACCGAGCCTCTTCAGTCCGGACGGGCAGCGTCGGCGGGGAGGGATGTAGATGGCCAGGCAGAACACGTTATTCCGACTCATTAGTGGCAATAAAGTGGCTAACGTGGAACTTGGGAAAATAGTAGAAAGTCACCCAAATTGTCTAGAAATGAACGTTTTAGATAACAGACGTAATGAAAGACGTTACTCAATAAATTGAAGTCTGAAGATTAAAGATTGGTATTTTAGTTTCTACGTGAGAAGGCTTACACTGGGTGACTTCTTCACAAAAGTTGTCATGTAATATAATTTACAATTTGTCCAATGAATATTTATTTTACAGCATTGTGAATATTCAATAATTAGATTCGGTATGTACAATAATATGCTAAATAAATGCACTTTTCTGTTTCTCTGTATTATGTTTATCATTTTACCTTTGTCCTTCAATATCTACCTCACCTTATCCTGAACATTCCGCCTTTCCCGCGTTCTTCCTAAAGAAAAAAAATACTCCTATGTAATATGTGTTCCTGTACTTCGACTTCCAACTAAATGACCATACACTTTTTCCCTCACTATTTAACCAATATCTACTCGCTCAGGTTTCATTCCTTAACTATATCTTGCATTACTTGTTCTGCCCCTTTTCTTACATTTCTTTTTATGTAGAAATATAACCCATCGAAATAAATTTATACCATTTGTTATACGGATATTTGTTGTTTCTTATCTTTTCATTATCTACCTGTAAAAACTGATCTTTCTTTCCTTGAAACAATTCCTTAAATGAAACCTTAAATGAGACCTCCTTCTCTTCTGAACCTCTTTATTTCCTCCAATGAGTAACCTTTATCTTTCCAAAAACTTTCCATTTCCCAATCAGATGTTTCAACCTTTTTGTTCTCGTTTAATTCCCACCTAACTTGCGTTAGTAACGCATTTCCCCTTCTATTAATTCTTTCCTCATATTTACGTTATATTTTACTTTCTCTCTTTTTTCATCTTTTGTCTTATTTTTTCTATCAATTTGTACAATTTCTGTGTATAAACAAAATGCAAATAAACGGAGTATAGAAAAAAGTGTAGCTGGGGTAGGGGGTAAATTTCACAAACCGCCTCTCGTCTTTTGCCAAAATGTCTTTTCTGTGTATGAGACATTTCATCTCTTTGCAGTAACATTTAAATGCTTTTCTAAGAACAATGCTTTAGGTTTATTCTTTTTTCAAAATATTGTTTTAATACTTTGTCAATTTTTCTAGGTCTTAAACTACTTTTATAATGTTTACCTCGAGAACAGGTCGCACCGAACGAGGCTGTACGTAATTAATATTTATGTCGTGAGGTATCCATGAATCATTGGAAACTACCACGTTCAACGCGATGTAGGGAGCAATGGGGTAGAGGAAATATTATATGCCTCTAGAGAGAAGCATAATACTGTGTAAAATATGATGTAGAAAATGATTAATAATATTGTATTGTAAATACTTCATTGTCGAGTTGGTCGTATAAAACGCCACAATTACAGCGGATATATGTTGCTGGTAGCGGTGCATTGGCGCATCGCGACAAAGAATCGAAGGTGCGGGTCAATTGCACGAAGTGGGGTTGTTTCGTTTGGGGCCTGCGTTCTATTTCGCCGTGAGGGGCGGGGCGGGGCGGGCGCCGCGCTCCGCGGAGTGAAGATGTCCGCGATGACGCCGCCGCCGCGCGGGCAAGACAATCGCGACGCGGGGCGCGCGGGGCCCTGCGAGCGGCGGCGCGGTGGGCGGGCGGGGCGGGCGGGGGGCGGGCGGGCGGCGAACGGCAGAGGGCGGGGGATGCGACCCTTTGTTTACGACAGGCGCGCGGCCTGCTGGGAATGTCTTCGCGGCCGGGAGGTGCGTGTGTGAGTGAGAGAGGAGGGTGGAGCGTGGAGGGAGAGGGACGCGGATCAGGGGTGAGCAAACCGGCTTGGCGGCCGTAACACTGGAACGCTCAACTTTCACTCAAGAGCCCTAGACACAGCTCAGGCTAGGCGTGCGAGTCTTGCTTGTGTTGGATGCCCTATAAAAGCGCGCATTCGCGCTCAAGTGCGACTTGCAAGCTTAGTTTGTGTAATACGCATATAGAACGTTGCCGAGCTGCTCATTCAATGACAATTCAGGCTTGATGAACTTGATGGTTGGAGAAGAATCGCCATTGCTACCTGTTACACAAATGCATCGTGTGATTTTCTGCGGCGTGTAAGAGATGCCTCAAGCCTAGGTGGCCTTCGAGTGTCTCTATTCCCTAGAACGCCCAACTGAGTCATTTCGACTCCTACCTTTTAACGATGCTTCTTAAGCGTAAATATTGCCAAAAGTCTGAGCATTACTAGATTTCACTCAGTTATAATTGCTTGCCTTGTACGATTTTTACGGGGGAAGGGTGTGTCGGCGTTATAAAGGCTCGTCCGAAGGAAAGAAGATATTTCATCAGCTGATTTTACGAGGAATTGTTTGGGAATACAGGTCCGCGGAAAGCATTCGGTGAATTTTCTTCTTTTTTCTGCCTTTCCATTGTAATCGATATCATCGTTGATGGTTCTAAATGAAAATGACTCTGCCTCGGAGAAGTTGAAAAATGAAATAAAGAAGGTTCGCAAGATAGAAGAGCGATGTTACAAAAGTTGCTCTACAACAGACTGGTAGACTGCGAATGCGGACAACTCACGCCAACACTCCGAGGTTAAGTAGGACTACTGTGATGGAAACGCGTAAGAGAATGTGCGGAGCTAAGAGGAGAGGCAAGCACTAAAGAAAAAGAAAGCAGTGCTGGCTGCATGCGGCTATGCACGGCAGGCGGGGGCGACGTAGACTATTGGGACGGCGTGAATGGTTCGGACGACGTAGGTGGTGCGGGGGGCGGTGAATACAGAGCGTAGTTGTGCTATATTCCGCGACGTCACGTGACCCTCATCCCTCCCGTAATCCTGGCAATCCGGCTCAGACAGAACGTGAAAGGACAAATGGATGTACGGGCTACCGGTTTGCGGTGTAATCGGAGATTCACTCTGCAGAATATCACGTTTCTGCACGTTTTGCTCTTTCTTGCTTCTAATCGTGATTGCGATTTCCGATTCGGGTAATGTGCGGCAATTCAATTCGAATATTGAGTTGCGGTTACGATTGTTCGTCTCTGTGGCTTTCCATTGGATTCAATTAGATTGATTCAAAAGTGCTCCGTGAGACTGCAACAAAATGTTCCTAGGATTAATGGATGAGTCAGTAGAAGTACGAAATTCAAGTTACTTCGTTATTGTTTAGTTTGAAACGTTTTAGCTGGCAAATTAAATTCCACCAACTTATTTTTTGTTATGAACTGTTCATATAATTATCATATAATTATATAGTTATTACCGACCGAAGTGTCTCAGTACATTGCGCGCTCGATTCGCAATCGGGAGGTCCGTGTTCGATCTTCGCGCCGGCCATGCTGACCGCGGTTATCGTGGTTTCCCTAGGTCACAAGGCAAATGCTGGGATGGTTCCAAGATCCCACGAATACCTCCCATCGCCCACTACCACACCTAACATCTACCATCCCCTAGTCACAACCCCTCATCACCCTATAATAATAATAGTAATAATAATATCATCGTATCCCTCCTAATTGATATTCAGGGCTAACAACCGTGTCTTAACCAAGGGATGCAGCCGAAACGCTGATCCCTATAATTCCACACGTTGATCTCGCTAGGATAGGGTACAACTGGGCCTTGGAGAGAAATATGTGTTGCGTTGTCAGTAGTGGCCAATACGCGATTACTAATAATGTATAATTATCAAAAACAGAATTGTTACTTATGTGTTTTTGATAATTTCATCTCTTTTTACACACGTAATTGAACTTTAGCCAACCCTTTTTTTAGTGAGACGCTAGATTTATTTCGCATTGCCCTGTTTCAAATCTTAAATACTATAACGTTATAGATCAGACAAATGTCTAAAGGAACGTCCCATCGTATGTGGCCTCTTCTCAGCAACGTTTTGGCAACCATTTTGGTCTCTATCGTTTCGGATGAAATGAAAAAGCCTTTCATTTCGCTTGCCGAGAATAAAGAAAGGCGGGCGGAGCGGCGTTGGAATGCGCCGGGCGTGGTGAGTCAGCCCCGGTGATGTGTGGCCTCACCACCCACGCCTGCCGCTCCGCTCGCCAGCTCTCGAGTTTTAGATCGAGAGTGCGCGAACGGGATCGAGGCTTTCGTGGAAGGCGCTGACTAACCACAAAGTCTTCGCCACTTGACTCACGGAACGTCAGCCCCTGCTGCTTAAGAGCCGCAACTCAATGGTACAGATGACCGCACTAGGGGACGTGATTTGGGTGACGTTTCTAGGAACACTCTTTGGCGTCGACAGATGAACGTGGGAGAAGGACGTTTGTTGGTAGAGTGAATCGTTATTTTTTGAAAGTCCTTTTAGTCTAGATGTATGCTTTTTCATCAAACGTTTTTCGCTGTGTTTAAACACTTCTTTAAGAGAGAATATTTGTGTGACATTTTGTGATGAAGTTTGAGATGCTCCAGAGAAGTGATTTTCGAGCAAAATTATATAAATGATGCCCCATCAGGATTGTTTCGGATTGCGGGAATGGTATGCGGGCGGCAAAGGTCAATTAAATACTCGTTTGTATTAATTTACAGAGCACAAAATGTACAATTATGATGCTCGTGAAGCACGTGAAGCTCTGCTGCACGTGAAGCCAAATCGAACAATAGATTTTCTAATTCATAGTAGTAGAATGTTTCCAGTCGCTGATACTCGGTATTCATAAAACTCTTTCCATCAAACGTTTTAATAATAATGTTGGAATAATACTAATCTTTACAATTCGATTTCAATGCAATTGAACCTTTGTGGTGCAACTTCCCTTTACATCTAGTTTATCAAATACTATATAATTTCCATTAATCTTTACCGTTTCTCGTGTGTGAATAAATATATATATCACGTGTTTAGTTTCAAGAGAGAATAATTTACATCTATCATATTAGTTTGTTGTTAAAGTAAAAGAAAACTTCTCATGTTGTTCCAATAAAATTTCATTGTGTAAATCCCGTCTTTACTTGTGATTTATCACCTCAATTATGAGAAAACCGTTGCAAGAGTCGAATTCCGCCTGTTTCCTGGCGGGAGCAGTCGCTGGCCGGGAGGCAGCGCCAGACGCGAGGCATCGCGCGGAAATTCCCGGGAGCTGCATTCGCGGAATCAGCCGCGCGAGAGGAGGACCGGCAGGCGCTCCCTTCTTCCTCCTTCCTCCTCCTTTGCAATTGGACACAGCGGCTCGCTGGCGCTCGTCATTCGGCCGGCGGAGCGCCGCAGAGCGTTGGAATTTCTCACGGCAGCTCAACGCCGCGCAGCGCGGGGCAGCGGAACGGAACCGAACGAAGCGGCCCACGTCGCACTGCAGACGAGCGGATGTTTGCTTCCGAGATGAGCGTGGGCGGGGGCTGCGCTGCGTGCGAGGGATAATAGGAGACGTAATAATAAGAATGCCGGTGATCGATGTCTGAAGAAAGAAAAAAAAGGTATCATTCCTTGATTGCATAGAGAAATGATGTATCTTCCTGGCATTGTGATTGTACGACATACAAGACATCCAAAGTAGAACTTTAATGTTTATATTGTACTGTGTAGTACACTAGGGCGCAGACGTGATTATTATTATTATTATTATTATTATTATTATTATTATTATTATTGAATCATTATCAAGTGCTTTTGTGGATGGAAATAAAAGAAAATCATCATGCAAAAGAGTATTGAAGGGCAAAAATGCCTAACGAAAGCAAAGAAAAAATTCAAAGGTTTGTGACATTTCGGAACTGCCTCCAAGAGTTTTTGCCAGTTTATTGAGAATGTTTTTTTTCCAGTCAATATACAATATCCTTTTCATTGATAATTAGAACAAAAATGAATCCTTTCACTAATCGATCTTGAAGTTCTGTTATCTCGGTATACAGGGAAAACTAAAATAGATAACATCAGGAAACTCGAGCAGCCAGAAATTTGACACTTTAAGAGAAATATTCGCACAAGAATGTGTATTTTTTTTGAAAACATAATGTCAAACTTATTCAGATTACATCATAAAAATATGGGTCGCACCTTACCTGAATCAATATTCACGAGACGTTCTGTAAGATTGCCCGGAAGCTTTTGAAATAAATCCATATGCGTTAAGATCTTTCCACAAGAAGCAATTGACCCCCAAGAATTCTTCCTCGCCAAAATACAACGAAGTGACCCTCCTAGACATACCATAACTACCACCATAACACCATAACTACGCTAATGGACAAGCGAAAGTTAGTTTAGGGAAACGGTTTCCATTTCCATCTCCGCGCTGCATTGCAGTGACAGCGAAATGCGAATGAGTCTCTTCCATTCTTGAGTTAATGCGTTTAATTTCATTAAAGAATGAGGTAGGATGTAACGGGCGAGCAAACACCGATGAACAGATTCCTCGGAGAGATACGCGTACGCAACAATTGGATGCACTTAGATGCTCATCTCCGGAATTAGACGAACGTAACGTTTGACACGCATTTATCTTAACAATCATCGTTTTAGTGATTATGAGTTTCATTGTGTTGAGTAGAATCGGAAAAAAAATCAACGATAGAAAACCTACGGGGAATTACATGCCCTACGTTGAATTGGATGTAAATTATTTTGTAGAAAGGGAATACAGCTCCTGCGGGTACTCTGCGCTGTGCAAATTTGATTTG
>BOPP01000036.1:5089669-5102653 GCA_017312745.1 Gryllus bimaculatus
ATCCATTCCGTCACATCCGTATTGTCGGAACATTACTGCTGTCAGGACATTTCTGTCGTTACATTATACAAACACAACAAACCTATTTTCGTGACATTCCTGCCGTCGCCTCATCCCTGCGGTCGTCACATTCCTGCCGTCATCAATACTTCCGTCGCCACATTCCTGCCGTCACAGCATTCCTGCCGTCACAACATTCCTGCCGTTACAGCATTCCTGCCGTCACAACATTCCTGCCGTCACGGCATTCCTGCCGTCACAACATTCCTGCCGTCACAGCATTCCTGCCGTCACAGCATTCCTGCCGTCACAACATTCCTGCAGTCGCAACATTTCTGCTGTTTGAACTTTGCTACAATCACAACATCCCTACCTTCGCGGCATTCCAGTCATCACGACTATCTAGCCGACTATCTACGTGCCTATCTCCAGACTCTTTTCATTACTTAATTTATCACTATTCGTACAGCCAGTCCGTTCGTGTCATAATCACTTTCGTATGTTTAGAATAAACCTTACAGACAGAAAACGTTCCAACAGAAAAACGCTGGTTTAAATTCCCCCTTAGTTGAACCTTCCTTCGCCGCTTCCACTGCCCCATTTAAGTTCGTTTTGCTTTCATATTGCACCATCCCTCCAACCCGAGCTGCAGTAACACCACCTCCTCTCGTCACAAGGTCCTGACTTCAAATCTCCGACCCTGCCCCCCGCGCTCCTCTGTCTGGCGCCACCCGGCGCCATTGTTCTCGCTCGTCGCGCCGTCGGCGACCGGACATGACGACACGTCGCGACGAGAGAGGCGCTCCATGCCTGCCCGCTATCTAACGCGGAGGCGAGCTGCTCGCTCTCCCTGGGAGCAAATGCCCGGCCCCTAACTCTCGCACGGTTCATTGGAAACTCCTGTGGAGACCTATGAATACCCAGTCTTAGAAACATTTACCTCTGAATGGTAATAATGAAAGCAGAGTGGTAAATCGTTGAAGAATGGGTAACAGCAGTATTTGTTTCTACAAGTTGACTTAACTTAAAATAATTGAGTAATTAGCCCTTTATTATGATATGTCATGGTTTTTTCGTAGCCGTGGCTGGTCTAGTTATCAATGATCTGCATTCTAACTGGACTTCAGCTGTTGGAAGGAGACTCAAACCGTGTAGACCAAAAGTGAATGCAGTCAGAACTGCGGTGCTGATTAGTAGGGAACGGATTTCTGTTTTTGCATAATATTGTCCGTTGCTTCAGTACATAATAGAGTGAAACTTTTTGACATTTGGTGCTTTATATATTAATATGTTAGAGTATATTTGTGCATATTTGGCCGATTATTCCTGTTGATGTATATTCGTGTAATTATAGGCGCATATTTTGCATATTTCTTTAAAACAGAGACTTGTCTATGAAAAGTTTAAAAAAACTCAAGCCGACGGTAGGTCGGCGCCGGATCTCGCCATCCAGCGGGGGGATACCACCGCTACCTCCCGAGGAAAAAAATCATGCATTATTCTTATGGGACTAATGTGTCAGAAGTTGACGGTCCCGGAATCACTACCAATCCATCATTGAAGGTGTTGGGTACAGGGAGTTCGGCCTGTAGAGGTCGTCGGTCGAGCGCCAGCGACGGGTGCTGCACGGCGCGGCGCCGTGTGCAGTGGTCTGGACAAAAGACGACTGGCCCGATGCGACGCCGATGGAGCGCCTCCGCGAATAGGCCTCACGCTCAGCTTTGTGGCTGCGTGCACACGCGTGCGATTGCAGGACGAGAACGATAGAGAAGCAACGGCAAATGCGCTCTTGGGCTCAGACTTGTGCGCGTTTGACCGGTCGCGTGGAAGCGTTTGACCGATTGCCTCGCCGCCGCCGCCGCCGCCGCCGCCGGCTCGTTGCAGTTAGAGACGCGACATTATTGACGATGATTCTATAAAAATGGCGATGATCTGCGCTGTGCGGGTGATACCATGTGGAAGGCTGAGGTGCCGACAGTTCGACCATCATATCGTGGTCTTCTTCATGGCTGTAGTGCGACATGCTGTCGGCCACTCAGCCGTCGACGCGGAGTCAACCGAACAGCTCAAATCATGACTGGCCGCGGAAGCTTACGACATTAAAATGTCAATGGATGTATTGAAGTCAATGTTTTTTGAACATCGATGTTTTTCTGCACCATGTTTTTTTGATTGTGGATGAAATATTGAATAATAACTTATGGTACTACAGTTTGTTTATGTGTTTCCACCACGTGAACGCAGTTTGTGTAATACCTTCGTCGAGCAAGTCTGTTCTTCGGTCCTGATATTATATTTTCGACCGGCCTAGAATTTCGCACATTGTTAGGCGTCTTTTAAACGTTTTCAGTGACATTTTAATTACAAATTAGTATATAATGTCACTATCGAATTAAATTTTGTTGAGTTCAAATTTAATGTTAAGGTTAGTAAATCAAAATTTAATACATCGATATTTGATGAATTTTGATTGATGTATTACATCGATGTTTTGTTGACGATGCCGTGTCAATATTTGCAGACAGACCAGGCTTCTCTGCGCGGCGATGGGACTCGTGTGATAGTGGACGGTTAAAATAAGGGTGCACGAGTCAAATGACTTGACACAGATGAGAACTACATTAGGCGTCATGAGTTCGTGATTCTAGAGACTTCACATAGAGCTTAGAAGATGCAGTTGGCGTAGAGTGGGTTCCGTATTTTCAATGCAACAAGCGGTCATAATCACACTATTTATGTTAGAACAGTCAGTGCGTACGAGGCAAACATGCAGACGGTTGCATCGAATGTTGCCACATTTCCACTATCGCTCTGCAATCCTCGAATATTCCAAAGGTGAGTTGAAGGAGTAATAGCCCTGCCACGCGTCATTTTCACAACTAACAAATTTGGCCGATGAGCAATACTCGGCTAGAGCAAAGAGGGAGTCTGAAACATGCGGAGACTGGAGGGACAGCGTCTGAAGCGGTGTGGACAATTGCCCGTTCGGGAGAGTAAAACAGCGGGTGAGGCTACCTCCTTCCGAAGAGGTATATCTACTGTTATCGATGCACCGCACCGCACAAAGATAACGAAAGCGCTGTTTCACCTGTCTGTTAAGAAACTGGAGAATAAACGGAAATTAGATATGTAATTTGATCAAATGATCATATTCTGGCTTCCAAAAGTGGGCTTATTAAACATTTATGGAAATGGAAATGTATTAAATCAAATGAACTTCGTTTGCTGCATAAGTGTCAAATAATGTCTCTTAGCTTTATGAGTTAAATTATTAAATTTTTATGTGGATATATGTATTCTAAGGGCCCTTGTCTTCCCATATGCAAATTCTGAAAATGTGACGTGGCGTGGAAAGTAACACTGAGATTTTTGTTGATTTGTTTCTGTCTCAGCAATATTTCCAAGTGACATAGCTCCTACGCGTTATGATTGTTCTGCGAACTACTGTTTGTGCTTCTCCGAGAATTATTAGGAATCTTGACGCGTTGATTTCTGTTTCTGCTTACTCCTGTGTTTGCTAATTACGTGCGCAATGTAATTGAAATCAGTACACATGGGAATATTAAATTACAGAACATAGTAGCTCTACATTACGAAGACAATTCGTAGATTTATCAAATTAAGTTTTATTTTGTTCAGTAAACGACTTTTTACCCTAAAATCTGTTATTATTACAGGATTTGGTCCAATTTAAAATAATTTATTACGAGTCGAAATCTCCGTAAGAACGATTTTCATTCATTTTCTTCAATTATTCCCAATTAATGATATATGAACACTATACGGTGTTACAGGCAAAATTTGAATGAGTAATATGAGTATTAATTCTGTGAAGTTTGCCTAAATAAGAATAGCTTCCCCAACCTGATAACTCCTGGGCATACCTTAGCCGTCAAGCATACATCATACTATAACGTATTATTATAACTTATATAGCATATTTTGGCCTGACGTCAAGAATATTAGAGAATGCACTTCATCATTAAGGACTTGCCATATATATCATTAAGTCTAATTAATGATTTATTACCTAAAATACCCTTTATGTAAAAATAATAATGGTATTGCGTGTTTTGAGATGCAAACTGAAACTCTTCGCATCTGTCACTCGATGGAAGGGATATCAGCACCGCGAACATTAAGTGTCAGTACCTCTTCAAATATTCTGTGCTTAAACGCAGGTTATATGCAGTGTTGCCAGCTGTCGAAAACTATTGGGGGAGGAATAAGTACTTTTCATGCTTAATTTCATAATTGTGTAATAATAATGTGGGAACTCAAAGCCATTCTTAGAGCAAAGTGTTATTTGTGGGGTACGTTTCTCTCGGGTGTCTTTTGTCGCGTTCTGAACCTCTGGTCAAATTTTGTCTCGTTCTGAACCTCTGAGGCTTTGTAGACATAGGAAAATGAACTATACAAGAATGGACTCAGTGGTCACCGTCTGGAATGAGAGTGGCGAGATGAAGAATTGCGGGTCGTCCGCGGCCTGTTTATGCCACGGCAGGCACTATTAAAATGATTGCAACGAGCATGACTACGACTGTCATCTGACCTTAAGAATTTTTATCTAGGATTGGAATTAAATGTAGATCTACAATGCTTGAGTTAGCGTTTCGCTTACGACTATTAGAATAGGGTTTTACGTCGTTAAACAGTATTTATACCACCAACTTAAATAGTAAGTAAATTATATTTTGAGTTGAAAAGGGTAGTTTGCTAGGGGCTGAACTGCTTGGAATTTTTTAATATTATGCCGAAGATCCCAGATTAATTTCTACACCCGGAGTGAAACGCGGAGAGGTAGCAACCCTGCAAAAGCGATTGCGCGAAACTCGCCAATAGAAGCTCTTTCTGCGGAAAAATGCGGAGGGGAGAACGGCATCCGAAAGGAACGCTTTCACTGCGAAATTGCCGCGCCGCGTGATGGATCGGCAGCGAATAAATGTCCGTGAGAAAAGTTGTAGAATTTGAAAAAGTGTAATTGATGGTTGCCACGTCGCAGCGGAGATGACGAAACGTAATTTCCTGTTTCTGAAGCCTTCTAATATTCATGATAGGCCCCAACCCCTGCGTTGTTTGCTCACAGTAGCGGGGGTGATGAGGGAGGTATTCATGTTTGGGTGAGAACGAGAAGCAGTAAATCAGCACGGGAGGAAGTGGGAGAAAGCAGAGGAGGATGCTTTTTATGGTAGACTCGTCTTATTCCGAGAATGGCTTTTGATTAATATGTGCAAGTTTCGTAATGAGCTGAAAGACAAATTGCAGGGGAATAAGGTAATGATTATTTTGTTGCTGATCATTGCTGTAGCTGCTTGTCTTTCTCTCCTGTACTTCTACAACTATTACGTTCATTTTTTTGTTCTATGGAAATATAGGAAATATGAAACCTAGCGTATTCTAAGGTCAGGAAAATGTTCTCGGAGTTATTTTCCAGAGAATATTTTCAACTTCGTCCTCTGTCATCCCCTGTGTTCTGCGAACCAAAAACCGTCTCTCAACTTGCGCATAGCTTCGCCTCATTTCAGGAAAGGAAACACGCTGCGACAGCGCCATCGGAATGAAGAACGAGGCACCACCTACCCAAATAAATTACGTGTAGAGTTGTGATAGAGTCGGATGGACTCTCCTGAGCACCGTGACGGTGGTGGCTCGGCGCCACATTTTCCGCCGAACCTATCCGAGATGCATTTTTCATAACTTCCCAGGTATTAATAAGCCACTAAATATAATGTGGGGCAGTTGGGCTGGAGCCAAGCCCGCTGCTTTGACAGCGCAATCGGCGGAACTGCGCTGCAGTCGCCAGAGACGACGTCACGTCTCCGGTCCTTCCCCCTTCATTGTGTATTTTTGGAATAATTCCACTGACTTGAATGGGCCATTTGGAGCAAATCGTCTCGCGAATTCCTCTATGCCATTTCTTCGAAGTGTTAACGAGCCGTGGAAATTATGTTTTGTGTGAGGTTGACTCCTTTTCCTATTGCCCGTAACACATAAATTAACATAGAGAAAGATCAACATTTAGACGATTTTTATTTTTAAAATAATGCTTCGAGAAGTAATGCCTTAATTTGCAACGTACTTTATTAGGATCACACAAAAAATGTAATCATATAACACTGCTTTTATAACTATCGAAAAATAAAATATTTGACCGTAAAATAAAGTGACCGTAACAGAAAGGAAATGTAACCTGTAAAACAAATGTTTTAGGAAGACTCAGAATGCACCAACAATTTAGCACAACGTTCACTATTTAGTGAAATAATCATAGATAAAGAAATATTATTAAAATTGCAGAAAACTACGCTTCTTAGAAAATCAAAGTCAATTAGGTGCAACACTTGCCAACTCACATTTTATCCAAATTTATCCGCCTAACAAGCACAAATGCATGAAAACGTCGTTCTTTAAGCCCAACCCAAATAACCTCCCCCCATCGCAATTTCCCGTTCGCGCCTGGCATCAGGCTTCGCTCGGTCGTCGTCGCAGGGTTTGGCCGCGCCCTTGTCGTCCCACCCGGGCGACCGCGCGCCAGCAAAGAGCAACGCACTCCACCCGAATTACGCAAAACGCGGAGTTTAAAGCCGTAGAGCAATGACGTCGCAGCCACGAACCCGCGTATAATGCCAGGGACTCCGATCCACGGAGTTACAGTACCATGGTCAGCATTTGCTTTCAGGGGGATCTCGGCAACGGAAAATATGTATACATAAATAACACATGCAAGCTTCCTAAAGACAACCACAAAATGCCCACACAACTTAGAATGTATTATTAATAATAATATATATTGATTTATCGAGAATCTTTTCATCTCTTTTGGCATCATGTGTTTCTCGATTAAGTGTTTCGCGCTTTTAGAGCCGTACGCCAACATCGATTTTCGAAAGTAATAAACTGGATCGAAAAGTACTTTACCACCATCACAGTTTTAGAAAGTGCGGGATAGTGGTTATTTAAAGAGTTGAAGGGTATTCGTACCGCATAGTCATGTAGACGACGATATTGTGCCACACAATTTCGATTTACAGAAGGAATGACAAAGTTTCGCGTATGCAGTTTCTACGCGATTACTCTCCTGCGGCAACACCACGAGAAATGAGGTTTTAGCAACTGTTGCTGCAACTTCATATTTACCGTAAAGGGATAACATTCAAGTACCTTGAGCGGAGGAACTCTGTCTATTCTCTTTCGAGCCAGTCGCTCACATTTTCCTAGAGTAGTTGGAATCACTCATCCCATTTTAATGAAATTTTAATATCCGGTATTAATGAGGTATTAAAGAGTTGTGTAGAAAAAGTTTCCATGTATATTTTGTGGGAAATTGTCCGTTGCTGAGAGTTTGAGAACAGTTTGTTAAGAGTCGTATAATCACTTCATAACGTTACGGATAAAACTTCGTTCGCCATTTGTTACTTCATCTCTTTGAGATCGTGTTTCCGATCAATTTGGTATTTCGAGAACAATGCAGCCCCTGAGTAGAAGCACCGGGAGAAGCAAATGCAACTGTGGTAATGCGACAGAAACACGTCCCAGGAAGAGAGCCGGGAATATGTGAGGGCTCGTTTGCTCCCGTGGGGCCCGGGATCCGAGTGAACCGAAACACGCCTTTCGGGATATTAGATTTTGGTTCCCCCGACGCGGCGTGGCCCCTGGGGGGCTCCGTTGACGCGTACGGTATCGTTGGGGGAGGGGAGGACTTCCTCCATTTCGCTCAGCAGTCATCTTTCTTTGCTGAACATCTTTCGCAGATCGGTTTTCGGTTTTGCAGAAAGGGATGACAGTACTTCTTTTGTGTGTTTGTTTTTTGTTACACGGAAAGGAAGTTTACTACTTGTGTTAAGTAACCATTACCCACTAAAACAATGCGACTCTTTTTTGAACGTTTGTGAAAAGTGACCTGTTGCAGAATTTACTTGCTAAACTTCAAAGGAGAGATTTTTGGTTTTTACTGTTGTCATTGCCATTTCTTATGTAATTTGAGAGTCAGTTTCCGAAACAATAGGATTCTTCGTCTCACATCGTTTATTCTTGATTAGTGTGAGAAGTGGGAAGAAATCGTGTAGGTAATATTCTTCGAATATTGTTGAATAACGGAATGTAATGCCGGAGGGTAAATAAAAAATCCAAACATAACTATAGTCAGTGAATGTAACTGTATTTATGGTGCTTTTATATTAATGATTTAATGGCAAATGTCAGCTGACAACAATGAATTACAGAATAATAAAATTCCTAGATTCGTTTAAAAAGCATTTGTAATAAATCGAATCGATTGGTACGTTAAATTAACTTGTTTCGGTATGAATGTATTTGTGTCAGAAAGCAACAATGGGTGTTGTACTATCAATTGTTTGCGCGTTTTGTGGTAAATGAAGTAGGCTTCCGCGGCCAGTCATATGCGTGATCTGGGCTGTCCGGGTGACGCTGCGTCGAAGGCTGTGTTGCCGTCGTTTCGACCATCCTGTCGTGGTCTTCCTCAGAGCTGGTATGCGCCGTGATGGTCAGCGCTCGGGTGTATCGGGCGTATTGTGGTACGTGAATTGGCAATTTGATAACTGTACTTTGGCTGTGTGGAGGCAGCCATAGAAGGCCCATGAGTTGAGGCAACGGCTATCGCGGTCGTCGACTGGTGATACCCTTAACTCTCCCTTGTGGCCGCGTAACGGCCGACACTGACCTTACAGAACATCGTATTTTGTCATAATACTGATTTGTTACACTACGACCAACGCGAGGGACGAAAACCTGCTCTTAACGCCCGACGTCCGTTAAGGATTATTCTGTTCATCGTCCGTTAAGAACAATTGAAAAAAATGAATTGTAATTAAAGATGGCTTATGTGTATACTTGATCCAAGAGGAGCTTTATATACTTTTTAACGTAATTGATATTTTTATTTTTTTGAAGGTTGTATTAAGTAAACAGATGCCCGCCAGACGGCACACAGCCACAAATAACGGACTTCTTTAATATGAAACCTCCGTTAACGCCTCGGTGCACAAATTTGCAATGGCGTCTGTTCTTTACTATTTGCCGTATGACGTTAGTAATTAGTTCATAGCTCTTTTTATTATAATTAAAATCGCTTTCAAATTGGTCCGAATATCCTATTTTTCATTATCTGCTGGTAGGTGTCGTAAAACTGCGAGAGTGCGAGATGCTGGGTGTCTCGTCAGTGCTCCGACTCGCTGCGCGCGCCGCGTCAGCGACTTAACATGCAGCGCTGAGTTATATGAGAGCGACTGGAGGCAGGGCGAGCGGCAGAGACGAGGTCACGTGCTGGCATACCGGCAGCCATGGTTGGCCAACGCGCATCCACCCGCGTCTTTGTCTCTCCGCTTCCTCCACCGCCTTCGCCTCCGCCCGCTCCCACTCTTCCCTCAGCGCAGTCTTCGCCTCTTCCGCCTGCGGGCGTTGCGTTACTTCCTGCACTTTGGGTATCGAAGTAGTGTATCAATGTGAATCTAGAGAAGATTCCGGTAAAAATTCAGTATTGGTGTTAATAGAGGTAAAATTCAGTAAATAGCGTAGACTAATGGAAGTTTTACGATTATTTGTATTTTGATTCTAAGAGCGTTTCTTTTTAAGAAAGCGTTTAAGCGTTTCTTCAACGGAAAGTTGATGCTTCTAAATGTTTTTGGTTGGAATTATCATGGGAAAAGTGTTGTCACAGTTTTAAAAGGAGTCACTTCTCTTAAAGGATTAAACGAATAAAATAAGTGAATATGAGGAATACAAGAAAATTATAACAATATACTTTACTTACAAAAACTTGAAACTTCTGATATTGTTAAATAAAATTTCTTACAATTAGCTGGTGTAACTGTACCAATTTTTATTGGAAGGATCAGCCGACCGACACAATTAGTTCGGATGTTGAAGTCGTTATTGAATTGAATCAAGAATGTCGTTACTAATCTATTGCACTTTTTGCTTCGTTTTAAACGAGGTCTTGTTCTCCATCCTGTCACTCCTTCCTATTCTCTCTCTCTCTCCTCCGTCTGTGCCAGCCTCGCCGTAGCTTTTGTTCTGCTCGGGAGAGCACAGACGCGCTCTGTTGTGGTAGTCGCCGCCGCCACCGCCTTCGCCTCCGACCGCCACCGCCACCGCCAACCGCCACCCCGCCGCCGCCCAGCCGCCGCCCCACGCCCCACCTCCCTCCGCCCCAGTCCCCGCCTCCGCCGCCGCCCGATTCCCGCCGCAGCTGTCGGGCGACGCCCTCGTCGCCCGCGCCTGTGTCGAGGTGTACACGTTGCCAAATTATGGCGAGTTCGGCATCCGTTGAAGAGAGTTTGAATACTAGAACTGCATAATTCGTTCTGAAAGACCGGAATCATCGCGAGGGGGCAGGGAGTGGTTTTAAGTGAAAATGTATGAAGCTTCATCTTTGCGTGATTTGCGATGTTATCACTGAGAAATTCAAATATATTCTTTTCAATCTTATTCTTTATTTCTAAATTATCGTAATATATTTTGGTATCCAGCGTCAAGTTATTCTTGATTTAAAGCGTTTTTGCCATCTTGGAGGCATTCTTTTACAAGATCGTCACCGCAGGATGGCCTCAAAAACCAACGACTGTTCTGAAACGTAGAGATCAGGGGGCGCACGAGACAAGAGCTCGGTAGTGCGAAGATTCTTTCCCTCTCCCCTTGCTGTGAAGGCTGTTAGCGTGAGACGCATGTAACAACTGTACCGCAGCTTCCCGCGGACTGCCTTCCCCGTCAGCGTGTCCTCGGCCCCTCGCTGCCCCGTCCACCTCTGCGCCCTCACCGTCGTGCGGAAGATCGTTTGATGTGGAGGCAGTGGAGAGCGCTGGGAGGGGAGGGGCGGGGCGGGCGTGTGCTCGGCCTGCGGAGGCGGCTCTTCGCTTCCTCGTGCCAGCGAAGCCTCCGCACTCGCTTCGCCTCCGCGCCCGCTCACGTGGCTCCGGGACTTCTGATTAGGGCGCCTCGCCGCGCCCACCTTTGGGGTGCCGCCGGAGGGAACATTGGTTTCATTGATTGATGTTTCGGGGGCACGTCAACTGCTGTGGTCGTTAGTCCCGTTAGTGCAATGAATGCTTTTTTTTATCTCCGGAGGTAAGTGCACCTCCGCTGGATTGTGAGATCCTGCGTCGACGAGTTTACGGAGGGATTCCTCCTCTAAGTGTCTCCCTCAGCGGACCACCGCCCTAGTCGGAACGAGCTCTAAGCTTCCGAATGGTCCCCTACATGTGTGGTAGTGTAGTGCATGTAAGTGTCGTGTATGTACGGAGAGAGAGGAGGGAACAAGGAAGAGGGAGGAAAGTTCCCGCGCGGTCCGTTGCCCGTTTATTAGGGTACTACTTTGGCATTCGCCTGGTATTGTTTGGAGAAACGGCGGAAACGGCCGCCACAATTCTCCTCCAAGCAGCGGCTGAATTTAAGAGACGTTGACTGCTGGATCAGGATGTAATGTTCTATTGATGCGAAGAGGGCTTAGTTCAAAATAGCTGATTTTTCAGAAGGTTTACTTGAAATTTTCAGAGATAAAAATGCCAACAACGGGGCCTATTACCCGCTGGTAATATTTCGAAGTTCTTTTATTATAAATGTGAATGTAGAACGAGCTTTTTTCACTAATTTTCCTAAAGGATCAAATTCTTAGTTAAACAATTTTTCTCGTGATTGAGCTGTACTATTACTTATATCTTTCCGTGTGGATGTTTCGAAATGTAGGGTACCATTCATTCAAACATTCGCCAATGAGCAAATCGTTGTGAATAGATATTTGCCGTTCACCTGCATTGTTACAAAATATCAATATTGCGCGCCGCCTTGATTAACAGAACAGACAATTGAACTGGAACAACAGACAATAGAGCCAATTTTGTCACTAAAGGCGGTGTATCTTCCTTTTTATATCTATCCTATGTAATATGGGCACTCTGTTTGTTTTCTCATTCGCAATTATTATTTTACTTCAATAATGGCGAATAATTACGAATGTACTGCGAAGTAAACACACCCACTATAGTACGGACATTGAACTTGTATAAGCGGGGAAAAAAAAGAGAACCGATTTTCCCCCTGAGGATAGACATACTTTCGTTTTTGCACCGTGCTTGAGGTTGGCGCTTTATTTGTTTTCGCGGCGGGGGCGCAGGCAGAGGAGGTGGGGGTCTTCGGGTCGCGGCATTGCGCGCGCAGCCAGCCGGCCTGCCGGCTGCTGCGCGGCGCTGCAAGAAAAGCGCAGAAAAAAAAAAGCGCGAGACGTCACGAAGCACGACTCGGCCGCGTTCCAACGGCTGACGCGCGGCCGCCACGCAAGTGCACAGCCAGCGCCGGCAAGAAGCGGTGTGCAAAGGCAGTCACTGCCGTGACAACAAAGCTGCAATCAACGGAGGCAAACAGCCATGCAGCAAACAGCCTCGGGAGTTGCATTGGCTTTATTGGATAAACATTTTCACGCGGTTCATTGTATTAGTTGTTCAAAATCATTTGATGTATATCCTTCAGCCTATTATTTCTATATCACAATAAGTTCAATCAATTCAGAATTATGTAAATTGTAAACGTTTACTCTGTGCTGGTGAACTGTACTGGTACTTGTAAACAGTACACTGTTACGTAGTACTCAGGGGGAACACACATCTGTATGATATTCTATACTTATGTGTATTATATCTCTTTACATCAAGAGAGTTTGTCAGTTCGCAGTATATTCGTTATCAGATTTTCATGGTATAAAGTTCTTTGCTTCATCACGGAGCGAGCAACTATTCGTTGAACCTGGTCGGCTATGCGTTGCTATTTTGTACCAGCGGGGCTAAAGTGTGTTGGTTGGGAAGAACTTGTACCGGTGCGAGGAAAACGAGTGAATGGAAAGGGAGAACAACAGCCAAGCGAGAGGGGGAGGTCGAAAACGAGAGTTCAATATTACTGTTTGATACTAGATATGAATAGTACGAGAGAGATGATTCTAGCGTAGGACGTTTCGACACGACGAAATGAGGGAGGATA
>BOPP01000036.1:5102678-5120730 GCA_017312745.1 Gryllus bimaculatus
AAAAGTAGGCTCGATCGGAAAATTGCGTAAGTACGAGAGTTACGTTACTAAGCGAGTAGGCCAAATATCCAATAACAGGGTATGAAAATAAGGCCAAATTTGAATGTTGAAAGTAAAACAAGAGTATATCAAGAGATCCTCATGACAATTCGTGACAACACTAACCTACTGTTCGAAGGAGAGCTCGAACGAATAGCGTCATTCCGTAAAAGACAACATGGTCAGACAAGTGAGGATGTATATCTTATGATTCTATGGTAATAAAATGGAGCGAAACTAGTGCATGCAAACATCTTGGCGAGCGGATGGTTTGTTTCGAAAGTTGAACGCATGGTTGTGAGTCAGAGGCCAGTAGTAGCAGAGCGAGAGCGAGAAGAAAGAGCAGACGGGCTGTGGGAGCGCCGTCGCTCGAAGCCGCCGTGACCTCGACGCGCAGATGCAGCCATTGGTGCTGTGCACATCGCGCGCGACGCGACGCCGGCGGGCAGAGCTTGGCGTGCGCTGGTGGCAACGGCGGCGGCCTCCATTCACGACGCGCGCCCTCCCCCGCCCCGCCCGCCCCGCCCCGCCATGCACCCTGTTCTCTGTCCCACACTTCTCCCTCCTCCAGCCCTGCCTTTCCCGCATTCCCGAACCGCTCTTCCCCGCAGTTCCCATTCCTGCCCCCCCGCAGCTGTACGCCATATCCCAACCGTTTGTCCCCGCTTGAAAACCCCGACCCTTGCCCCGCTCACCTGGACCTCTGTCGGGCACACAAATACAAACCCACCCCTTTGCACTCAACATATGCAGATCACCCCTTTCCCCCCGCCCGTTCCTGTCCTGCCCCCGACCCCGGTATCACTGTCCCTTCACTCCCTCCCTGTCTGGCCCCGCCCCGTCCTGTACTTCAAACTTTCTCTCTCTCTTCCTTTGCCGTTCCCCGCCCGGGCTCAACTCAATCTGCTCCATACTTCTCTTCACAAGAACTCGAGCTCCGCCCCTCCCGCCACCGACCGCCCTCTGCACCCTTGTCCTCGCCGTCCGCCACCCGCCCCGCCTCCCACCGACATGTGACCACCAGGCCGCCGCGCCTGCCCGGCTGCCTTGTTTCTCCATATCTCGTCCTCCAGGCCGCCCCCGCCCGCCCTCCCACCACTGCCCTCGCCCTCCTGCACCCGCCCCGCCCCGCCACACCCGCCGCCCCGCCCCCGCCGCCGACGACCACCCGGCCGCCGGCCTGCCCGGCTGCCGTAAATGGCGCACGGGCTGAAATTGTAAGCGCTAATGTGGCTGCGGACGCGGGCAGCTGCACAGCGACCATAAGGCGTCCGTCGGAGGTCGCCGGTTCGCGTGTGCGCGTGGCTGGGCCGTGCTGTCATCACGTGAGTGTGAAATGGCGGATCGCTGCAGGTAATGTTTGTCTGTTCGATACGGAATATGCACTCTAAGTAAGATATTCGGAGTTCGGCATTCTCATAAATAAACATAAAAGAGGGAAGTGTCGCTGTATCTAGTAATTACTGTTGTAATGAAAGTTACTGTTGATGAGAAATTATAGACATCTGTTTCTGTCCGCTGAAATTGTTGGTCCAATGTGAACATGAGAATTACTGAGTGGGTTTCGATGAGATTTTGAACACTGTTGAGAGCGTTTACCCTTAAAGGTTTTAGTGTACCACACCATGCTGTATCACTAAAAGGTGGCCGAGTGAAGACGATGGAGCGGGGCAAGGTCTTAACCTGTTTAACTTCGAAATGCGACTCTTTTTATTTTATTTTATAGAAATTGCGTAAAATGTTGGCCCACTCTTACACGCGTATTTGCGACCACACATATACTCTCGCATACGTACACTCATACGCGCTCATCAACGCTCTGCTTTGCGATTGTGGTTTTCATTAAGACCTTGATGAGAGCTGTCAACAACGCATGCGCGTTAAAAACAAACACGTTATCACTTATTGCTATCGATTTGTGTAATTGTTTCAGTGGAAACTGCGTCATCTTGAATTTTACTTCCCGGTTGTAGAGGGTGCTTCAGTGCAATGCAATTATATCGGAAAGATGTCATCGTTCATTACACGACTGAAGCACCTGGACAGACTAATTGAGGCTTGCAATCTCGAAACATGCCTTATCGCAGTTTCATCTTGCATTGGCATTCGGTGTTTCGCTGGCGTATTTATCCATCTGACAGTTATGCGAGGTGATTTGTGATGCACCATTACGCGCGCTGATGACCTCAAAGCCTCTACTCGGTACTAATCACAACGAAAACGGTGTCTGATATTTCGGAAATCCGAAAAACTACCAGAAGAAATACTCAATACTCTTTATTTTCGGTTGTGAATTTGTGACGTCTGATACATCTGAGTGATTTGAGAGAAAACAGGAGGGTTCTACTTAAAGGTTATTAGGTTTACTTGATGAAAGGGTGTGGAATATTGAAGTGAACTTTCCAATCCCCCTATTAATCATTGTTGCTGGGAACCCTTGAAAAAGTCCACAATTAAAGAGTAAAAAGCGATTATGTGTTCCTTAAAAATGTGAGACTATGTATTAATTTTAATTCGCAATTCTGTGAATGCCAGGGTTTCCTCTTAGTCTGCATGACATTCCGAAATGATTACTGTGAAATATGGGCGTATTATGCCCGTTTTTGATAATCGTGCATAATTAAATGAATTTTGTAAAGGGTTAGGTGGTAATGTTCCCATTTTAATTCGATTGATCCTGTTGTCATTGGTTCAATAAATTAAATTTTGTATATAAACTTCTGATCACAATTCCCGGAAAGTGCCATATGAACGTCTGTTTATGCCCAGAACTGTTAATGTTTTTCTGTCAGGAAAGCTGTAGGTACAGCCAAACGACAGAAGGCTCAATTTTCGAATGTAAGAACCTAAGACGTATTTTTAAAAAAGTCACAGATTTAAGTAATTCTTTTTAGTTCGAATTTTAACGCACACCACAAACGTTAAGAATCAGGAACACATTGTACTACAATCTAGGATTTGATTGGGAAAATAATGAACGAAGGACTCTTTATGTTCTGTCCCCTGATTGCTTCCATATCTCTATACCGCGTGCAGCTGCCATGTTTAATTAAAAGTAGTATTTGAATATGTAAGTACTAATCCAGCGAGCACGCGTACATGTGTGTGTTTGGAAAATAAAGCAGTATGCTCAGTTGTCTGCAATGCGATTGAATAAAGTTCAGCAGTCACTGGTCTACGGTGTGCTAATGTGAATATAATTAATCACTTTCAGAGTGCTCAGTTTGTACACGTGTAAAACAGTCGTATGTAAAACAGTCGTGAATGTAGAGAGCATTCCGAAGCTTTGAAGCTATTAATTGGACAAAACAAGCAGTTATATTCACAAATATCCGGAATTCGAAAATTAGAAGAAAAACAAAGTGGACTAGAATAAATTGCGCGACATCAAACCATCAGAATACAATACAGTGCTGCGACACCACTACGAGGTAAGAAGCAAACGAGAACTTCGAAGCGTGGCATGGGGCGGCGCACGGCAGGAGACGTCGAGACGGCGGCGGCGGCGGCGGCGGCGGCGTAGCGCGCGCGGGGCGCAGTGCAACTATTTCCGGTGCGGCGCAGCTGTTGCCTGGCGCGCTGCCAGCCCGTGTTTACGGGGCGACGGTCTCGCCCGTGCACGGCGCCGCGCTACGCGACCACCGCCGCCACCGCCGCCACCGCCGCCACCGCCCGCAGTGGGACGAGGCGCCTCCGAGGAGGGCAAAACACACAACATGCTCTGGTTTCTGAAACCTGAACTTTTCGACATTTGTCCGACGTGAGTGGTGCTAAATTTGTTGAAAGAATTGCCACCCTGCGGACATGTAGCCGGATCTCATGTGGAGGAGATTCTCTGGTGTTTGCATGTAGGACCTATTTAGAACACAAATTGACGGAGGATTTCATTTTCACAGCGTTCTTTTTCATGAAAAAGTGTGCCATGGCACAACTAGGATTTTCCTCTCTTTCTCTCGAGAACGAAGTACAAAATAACTAGAGATTGATAAATAACTTACTTTATTTATTATATCTAAAAAAAGATTGACAGTAAACGAGAACATCATGTATTCTTATATTAGCGAGAGATTGTAGATAGGTTATAACCGTTCACGCCAGTATTACTGAATGTTATTGCAGGCAACATATTTCAGCTTCTTCACTTCTTTTTTGATGTACAAGAGCTCCATTTAACGATTAGAGCAAACGTTAATAACTTACAACGTTGGTTAAAGTGAGTTTTTAATTCTTGAATTTTTTTCTTGATTTTCGAAAATCGTATTTTTCATTTCTTGTAATTTGTCTGAAAGAAATCGTATGTGAGTGACCAAAGAACTCATTTATCAAAGCGGAGATAAAGTGTGCGGACAAAATGTGAATTTGGTCGAAAAACGTAATTTAATTAATGATTAAGATAATTTGACATCTCCATGTCCAAACCATAGCTGAACACAAAACAGGACTTGCTTCACAGGACTGTACCAAGATTCATAAAAGAAAATATCGAAGACGTATATGAAACACATGATATGCCCTAGAGTTATTTCTGATGACATAAAATGCAGGATAATAAAATTGTATATTTAATTGTAGGTTCTAAGAAAATGAAGAAAAGAGAAAGATATTGACTGATAATATCTATTCACCGAAGTATTCTTTTGAAAATACTTCGAACATTGAAGATAAAAGAAGGCACTACCTTGAGGCAAAAAAACTAAATATAATATATTCTTTGATGTGCATGCAAGCATATTTGCTGGAGCTATCACAAAGTGTGTTTCATTACTCGAACGCAAAGGTAAGTACATTTTCGATGAATACACAAAAGAGAATACTCAGAAATCTGCGATTTTGTAATTCGGCATGTTCAGCAGCAGAAAATCTGATTATATACGTGTAAAGGATTTTAAATCTTCCTTTTCGGAGACAAAGGATCGTAATGTGAATGTGTCGAGCTCTGGAACTATATTTATTTCCCTGCTTTCTAACCACACTTCTCGAAACTCAGCTTCCAAATTCTCAGTACGAACTCGTAAGCTTGAGTTTTGAAATAAAATTTCGTGATAAACAGCATGTAATTTAAAGATTAATATAGATGCAAGATTTTCGGCGTATTATTAAAGAATATTTTTAGTGAAATGTAACAAAGAGTTTTACTCAACGTTTAACTCATTTTGTCATAGAACATCTCCCTGGAGGTTTGGAGTTGGTGTGGCGCTTCTTAACCCTGGGTGCTGTCTGCACCAATCCCTTGCTCAGAACGCGTTTCCGCGCCGGTTCCTCTTCCCGGGCGCTTCATGCAAAGGCGAAACGTCCTGACCCAGATCACGAAGCACGGGTCCCCGAGCGACCGGCGAATTCCCGGGCTGGGGTCGAGCAGCTGGCGATCTCCATCCAACTCGATTCCCGCCTCCGCGCCAGACCACGCCCTCTCGCCCGCCTCACCATTTCTCCTTCCTCACCGAGCCTGCTGCACCCTGACCCTCAAGCCCAACCCCGTCTTCTACCGAACACGCCCTGTACCTGTTCTCCCCCATCCCTTCCCGTTCCCAATTATTACACCTCTTCCGTCGCTCCACAACTCCCGATTCCGTATCCCCGCCCAGCTATTGACTTAACGCCCTACCGACTTCCGTCACCTTTTCCGCTCGCTCCCTCACGTTCCAGTCCATCTACATACAATGCCCCCCCCCCGAACTCCACCTTCCTGTCCTTGTGTTTTCATCCTGCTAGCCCCGCCCCCTCCCACTTCAACTCTTGCACTCCGCTCTTCTGTTGCCCACCGCCCCATCTACGATCGCTAACCTCAGCTAATCGCGCGTTCCTGCCTGCTCCCCAACCCCCACCCCCAACGCCTACGCGCTCCGACCGACGCGCGCTCGAGACGGAACTCCCGGAGCCGCGACTCAAGCCAACTTGAGCGGCTGCCCATAATCAAGTTTGCGGTGACTCTGAAGCGCCGCCGGCCGCCGCGCAAAGCCCAAGGGCGAAGCGGAGGGGGGGGCAGGGTGCGAAGGTTAAAGCGTCCCGCGCCGAAAATCGGCCGAGCCGGATAAAACATATTTTCAAATATATTAGTGATGGTCAATAGTTATGAACAAATATTCTTGTTGATCAGAACCAGTGATTTGCGCCAAAAGTTATGAGGAAATTTTAAACACCAGATTATTCGAGAGTAATTCCTTGCGGATTTCTCCCAAATTTGTCGGTTAAAATTTCATGATTGAAGGGCGAAAGAAGAGAAAAAGCGTAGGATTGGCTGGATGCTGGAGAGGCGTCCATTGAACAGATGGAGTGGGAGGGATCGGCGTTGAGCAGGCTGAAAGATAGTGAAGCACACCGCCCGAGGACGGTGCCAAGAATTGACGCCTTGACCGCGCAACGGCCTCCTTAGGAAAGCGTTGCAGGAATACCAGACCCCATCGCCGGAGGGTGATACACCACCACCTTCGCCTTCTACCACCACCACCACCACCACCACCACCACAGCTACCATCATCGCCTTTACTACCACCACAACGCCATTCCCTCTACAACCACTAGCCCCGTAACTTCCCGACCATCACCATCACTGCTATCTCCATTCCCACTCCATTCGAACCGCCCATCTCTGCGACCACCACTTCATAGCCAACCGACTTCCCCCCATCACCGCGTCACCCACCCCATCATTAACAAATACCATTTACCACCACTTTCACCGCCACCACTAAGTAGAAATATCGAACACATCCCAACTGCACCTTTATTCGCACGTCAACCACACTGGATGTGTAGTGCAATATGGCCGAACTTTCTCACATGGCAGCCAACTTGTATGCATCAGAAGATATAAGTCTAATCTACGGTATTTATCCCCAGTGCGCTGCATTTGGCGATCACGAGGTATTTGGCCAGAAGTTGCAAAGGAATTCATTATTCATGAGTGAAAAGTCTCTATGAATTCGGGATCTCCACTGCGCACTCGTGAAACCAACCTGCCTTGATCCCGCCACAATACCACTTGCTGGCCGAGATCAAATTTCGCTGTCATGTCACAAGGTCTTGCCCATTGCAATACGGAGCTCAGGGTGTCCTATAACGATCGCCGCGTCGTCGTGAAGACGGAAGCCCGGACCTTTAGCGCGAAGCAGATCGCGTAACAGCTGGCTTTGGCTTGGCGAGGAGAAGCGAGTGCGCTCCGCTGAGCGCCGGAATGCGTGACCCGACCCGCGGGCGAGGGCACCGCCACGCCGCAAGCCGCCGGCGCGGCGGGGGCGTCCGCCAACCCAGCGGGAAAGTGGCGCCTCCGCGTGCGCCTTGGGGCCCCACACCCCACGACTGTGCCCCCCTTGCCCTTCCCCCCACCCCGCCCCCCAACCCCGTCCCCCCACCCCGGCCGCCCCGGCCCGCCCCGCCCAGCCACGACCTGTGCTTCTCTCTCCGTAAATCTGCCCGCAGGAGTCTGTACCTCCCCGCTTACCCCGCTCCACCTCACCGCCCTGACACCTGCCCCATGGCCCCACCTGTGCTTGCTCTCTTACCCTGGCCGCTACCGCCTTCAATCTTCTCATGTAACTCCGCCCCCGCATTACAATCACCCAACATCCCCTGCCCCGCCCCGTCCACCTGCCCGCCCGCCTCCAATACTTCAGTACTGACTAGCCCTCCTGCTCGCTCGTGCACTCGCCTCAGCTCACCCCCAGAGATTCTCCTGTCACACTCCCGCTACATCTTTGCCGCCCAATTCCCAACATTCCCCATCCGCCTTTTCCCGCCGCCCCGACACCACCATCACCACGTAATTCTGTTCTCCGTCCCGCCTTCGACGCACCTGCTTCCCTCTAGTTGCCCAAACGTAGATCTCCTCTGGTCCGCGGTGACGTCGCTACTTACCATCTTGGTTCTCGCTACGCTCCTTTCTATACTCTTTATTAGCCTTCACCTCTCCTATTCTGCGACTCCCACTTTCATTCTGCACACCCAGTGATAGATGCATTTCAAATCCCGACTTCTATCACCCTCTCCATTCGTTTCGTGTCCCCACCCGATATCCACCACATTCCCTTGCATTCCTCTGGTGTCTACTTCCTCTTTTCTCCCCCGCGTGAAATCCCAGTTTATCCGCTCGGATATGTTCGTCTACCAGATGACTCCCGTTTTAAGCCAAATACTCAATTGTGGATTGTTATCAGGTCACCCCATATAGCCGCCGATTTACTCAGTTCCTGCATACTCACTGTCGTTGCTACCCCAATATCTCGCCTTTCCTCTCTACGACATCGTTATACTACTCTTCTCTCTATCATGTCTCTTGTTCCAGCTGCCCGATCTGTTGTGAGATATTTTTGTCACACGCAGCGCAAGGAACACGTCCGTACTTATGATGAGCCTTTAAGTACACGTGTAGACGTCATGTTGTGTGTGCCTGTAGATAGAGATATCGTTTGGATATAAATGATGTTTCTTGCCCGGAAGACTCATCGAAGGACTGAGAGGTTTTGCTCCAGTGATGCTGTAGTTGTGAAACCGAATCGAAGAAACTCAGCTGCTGGTTGAAGGCGTGTGGAGTGCTTGGAAAGGTTAAATTGAGATATGCAAACTTCGTCTTTGATCTATCAAGAATTGAAATATTGCAATCTGAAAATTGGATTAGTATAACCTGATTCACAAAACCAAGTTTAGGTTATGGAAATATCAGTAGAAAAAAACTTATCTCCGCCGTTTTGTTCTGAAAAAGAAAGAAAAAATATTACAGTAAAAAGTGGTTCCAGCTTTTTTTAAATTTTGTAGAAGGCGAAATACAATCATACATAATTGATTGAATATGGAAGTCACACCAAACAAATACATAAATGTATAAATAATGTTTATTGACAAACTCTTCCGGTAGTTGACAAATAATAATTATGCCATATTTTAACTTAAAAACAGTTAGAACGTTACTCTTATTGTTTCACCGTTATGCAACACCGTGTATCTTATTTCCTTAGCCGTCATTGTTCATAATCACTCCTGACACTTCACCATTTCTACTCATTGGAAAAGAAGTTATGCACGGATGAGAGGAGCGTTACGAAACATCACTTGATGCCGAATACTATCAGCCACTTATAGGTCAGGAAGCTAACCTCCGGAAGTTGCCTAATCCACGGCGCTCTCTCCCAATGCGCGATATCAATGGATGGTGAACTGTATGAAATTAGCGGATAAGCGACACTATCACTTGTATTAAACTATTATTATTCATTTAATTATTCATTTATTTGAATTTATTTTTAAATGCTAGAAGCATTTCCTTGCAAATGCATTTAAACATTTCTGGTAAATTAGTAAATTTAAAAATTATGCTTCTGTTTTGTGTGAACCATTGCACCCTCCCTTGCCTGCCTCATAACTTACTTCTTGACCCAAATCGCAGCAATACTTTAGGAAGTCTGCAATTTCAGTTCGAACCTCTACCCCTAAATATTTTTGAAATATTAAATTATTTTGTTTTGAAATTAGAAAAAAATGAAATGTGTTCGAGTTCTCATTTGTAAGAATATGACTCTATAGGCGCTATTTTACGTTTGAATCAAAGATAGTAATATGTACAAATAAGAACTGATTTGCTTTGTGGAATGTGCGAGATCCACTGCCGTGATAAGCAAGGCAGTCATAAACTAGAGCACATTTTGTGAAATGCATATCCCTTTTCCATATTGTAGAGTTACGGAAAGTTAGTTATGTTCTAAACATCAACCCAGGGATTACGCGTCACTATCGATGATCACAAAGTTTCTTTCTTCGTCAATTTGCCAACACTACCCCCTCTCCCCTTCCCACTTTGTTTTTTCATCTCAAGAGCGCTCCGGGGCAGCGCAAACGTAGCTGCGTGAGCTGGCATCGGCGGCCGCATTTTCCCGGCACTTTGAAGAGGGTGGGCTGACGGGGCGCGAGCGTAGTTGTGCGGTCTCTGGTCTTGCTGTTATCCCTGGAGGAGTTCGCGTCGCGAATATCCCAGACTTCGTGAGGCTTAGAAAGTGGCGTGCATCGTAGTTGACAACTGCCGAACAAATCTTCTTTGGTGTTGGAAATGAGGTTATTCGATCCTGAGTGGTGTCCAGCAACCGTTCGAGTTTATGAATGTGTCTCAAAGGGTTATGTTAATGACCAGACAATTGCTTGTAGATTGATACCCAATTTAAATATAGTTAAATTATGTAAAATTATGTTAGAGTCTCTTAGTTTAAATGCGTTTTCTCATTATTATTTTAGTCTTCATTTTATTTTCATTCTTTTGTTAGAGTCGTTCGCGTCCTGTGTTATATTTTCAGTAGTCTTCTGGAATCAATTGCCATTCGATTTTCGGTGTTTCTATTGTGCTTTATTAAGTTAGGATTTACTTTCACACCAGTTGTAATCCCGTGTTTTATAGTGTGATTTTAATAAATCATTTTTTTGACGTTTAACATCAAAGGGCTTTGAAAATATTCTGTTTTCATGTCGCGATCAATTCAGTAATCCCTAATATATTCTAATTGGCATAGTGTAATATGAGGAAAATCAGGTTTCTTGCAGATCAAAGAAAGAAAGAAAAAAAACGACACCTCTTGTTTGTCTGCGTCATTCCCATGGCCGTAATTCCTCCAACATCGGCGACGTCCGCCACACAGTTGACGCAGTTTCACACCCACTCCCGCTTCGCCCCCGCCCCCGCTCGCTCACCTCCCCCATCACTCACCTTACCTCGCCTCGTTCGCACCTCTGTCGCCTCTCTCCCCCCCGCCCCGCCGGCCCCCCCCCCCCCCCCCCACACCACACACCGCGCCCTGCCCTCCCAGATCTTCTCCGCAGCGGCGTCCATCCCTCGCCTCTTCCCCATTCCCCCTCGCCAATCCGATCCCTTCCCGCTTCTCTTCAGACGCCCCGCGGCGCCCAGCCGGTCCTTCACTTACCTAGTCCTGGCCTGCAAACTACTCCCGTCCCGCCCCATCCTCCTCTCCCTCCCCCCCCACATCCCTCCATCTATCTACCCTCCCCCTCGCCGATTTGCCCCCCGCTGACCTGCATTCTCCCCGGCGCGCCTCAACTTGCGTTCCGCCTCGCCCCGCCCTCCTTCCTGCTCTATTCTGCTCTCGCATCACTACCCTCTCCGCTCCTGTCTCGCCCCCAACGCCCACCACCTCGCCCATCGCCCGCAGCGTATCCCTCCACCTCCGCCCCGACCACACTGTGCGATCCTCCCATCGCTCACCACTCCTCCCCGCCTCACCTCGCTGCTTGAGAGTCCCGACTGATTTTCGACACTCGCCTGTCAGCTAAGTCTAATTCAGTCGCGGTCTGGAGGAGAATTGTAGCGGCTGGCTGCTCTGATCGGTAGTTTTCCGTGGTTTCTCAGCCCCAGGCGAATGCCGGAGCGGTACCCTAATAAACGGGCCACAGACCGCGCGCTAATTTTTGTTCCTCTTCCTTGTCCTATTCTCTACCCTTACTTACACACACACACTGAAGAACACTACACTAACACATATGTCGGGAGACCGGTTGGGAGCTTAGAGCTCGTCCCGGCTGAGATGGTGCCCCCGTTGTTGGTTGCTGAGATGGTGCCCCTGGTTGGAGAATACCCCGATAGCCGACGATTGGTCGGCGCTTGATCTCACCATACAGCGATCTCACCATACAGCTTGATCTCACCATACATCCCAAGCAAAAACTCGCCCTACATTTTACGAGAATAATGGTCTTTGAAGTTAACGTGTCTGAAATCTCTAAGCAGTCAATCAGTCAATCAATCAATCAATCAATCGCTGCCGTAGTGTTCCAGCCTTCGCCCCCGAAGAACACGTCGGTCCGGAGGTGCGCTCCACGCAGGAAGCTGCGCGGCAAATGAAACGAAGGGAGTGGCGCTGTGGGCCACGATGTTTCTTTCGTTTTTGAGCCGACGTGAGTGGTATTGTTCCTCGCCCGCGGTCGGCTCTGTGCGAAGAACTTCTCGGTCGAGATTTGTGTTGCGCTGGCTGAATAGCTCCCCCATTGTAAGAAGTGTCTGGAACTTGGATCCGGCGGGAAAGAACGAATCTGAATGAGTTTGTGGAAAGCGTTGCTGGAGAAATGTAATTCGTGGTTCTTAAAGATGTTTTATACCATGTTAATGTTAAAGTTTGCTTGTTGTTAGTCTAAGGAACTTTCAGTGTAGACAAAGAATTACGCTTCAAATAATCTTATTTTGCGTGTATAAACATTTTGTTTCTATTGATAATAACAATTCTTATTATTTCCAATATTTTGCGGATGCCACTTTGTCTTGATTATTTATCTCTTCTGCAAACATTTTCTATAGAGTTAATGCAAGAATTGCGTCATCGCCCATAATTTGCTGAACTGTCACCGAAGCCCGCTCACAGGTAGTGAGACTTTGAAACCGGTTTTTGGCCTCAAGTCAGAGGTCACTGATGGGACAAGAGATTCTTGGAATCCGATAACATTTTGTTGCTACTCTCAGCCTCTAAAATGAAGTGGCAAACGATTATGTGGTTTTTGCCAACGTTCTTTAATTTATTGGCGCACTGGAGGTCATATACAATAATTCACACGGGACGTGAACAACATTGAATTCTGTCAATACATTGAGGATTCTGTAGCCTAGCAGATTATTATAATCAAATGCAGGTTAATGTAGTATCGTTTATTACTTCAAAACGTAGTAGTACGAGTATGTCAAAGTTTCATTCCTTATTATGGAAGAAATCGACGCTCATATTTTTCAAATTATACTTGCCCTTTTTTAAATACATGATAAAAGTCGAGTTCGGGAGTTGTGCTATGAACTGTCATATTTTATCAACTGATTAATGCCAACTATGTGATATTTAGGGGTTTACACTTTAACTCATATCTACATGAAGCATGATATTTTTATCTTACGTCGAATACGCGCTAGCATGCATTAGTTTGTTTTATGTAGCTTTTTTGTAGAGATAAATGTGAAATAAGGTTTCTGCACTCCGGAGTTGTGACGTTTTACCTTTATTCTCGGGGTGTTACATGTTCGAGGCGAGGGTGCTGACGTGTTAGCCATTACTCTCTGACCTTTACATTTAATAAAGATATTGATTACTGCTTTCATAAAGAAAACTGTAAAAGAAATATGACAAACAAAACTCTTTTTTCCAGGTTACGGAGACACAACAAAGTAAATATTATTTGGGATCTTCTTGTTGCAGAATCTTTTAATCTCTATTTACTTTAAAAAAAAGTGCAACACTAGTCAGGCCTACTTCAAAGTAATTTGCATAAAGATCTTTTCACGACACCCGAGTAGTGCGTCCATTCGCTAATACATGACACTGAGGCGATAGGTCGGCAGTACTCTCGTGCTACACATCACAGATCCACAACAAAAGCCAATCGAGGAACACAACAGATTCATCAAGTAACCTGCTCCCTAGCAGCTACAGGCAAGACATTAGTTGCCGCGAAATACCGTCCAGTGCTCGCCGGCACGGTTTACAGCTGGCAGCCCCGCTGACATTTCCGAGAAGGGTCGTCATCGGCAAGCGGTCCCTGAGCCACGCTGAGCCCGATGGGCCTCTGATGGTCGGAACAGGCGCTCAACAGCGGGTGGCGGCGGCGGCGGTGGAGGCGGGCGGAGCTTCTGGCGCCTGTCGCTCTGCGCGATGCCCCGGGCTTCCTAGTCCGTGCGCGCCCCGTCTCGCTCCGCACGCCCCGCTCCTCCCCCATGTCCGCGTCCCTCCCCGCTCCGCACCAACTCGCTCCCCCCGTCATGTACGTCCCTCCCCGTTCCACTTCCCCGCTCCGCCCCGTCATGTTACGTCCCTCCCGCTCCACCTCGTTCTGCCCGCCCCCTCCTGCCCCGCCCCGCCCCGCCTCACCCCGCCGCGGCCCCCGCACCCCACTTAACTCCGCCCCGTCCCGCGTCCCGCCTGCCCCGCATCACCCCGTCGCCGCTCCCCGCCCTCCCTGGCAACCCGCAACTCCGCCCTGCCCCGGAGGGCCCCGCCCCTCGCCACCCCATCCAGCCCGCTCCCGGGGAAATCTTCGAGAGAAACACGCGCTCGCGCTCGCGCTGCGCGGTGGCAGCCTCCTCAATGCCGCGCGGGCGGCGCGGCGCGCGCTGGGTCGGAAAGCGGGATAGCGAAGGGAAAAATCAATGAGTGCAACATGTCGCTTCAAAATGAGTCACTGCCACATTTTCAGAAGGGTCCGGAGAAACCTTCGGACGATGCTGATAAATGAAGGAAAAAATCCCCAGACTTAAGAATCTTCTGCATTGGCCAAACCTCGACTTTCGTTGGGAATTTTCGAATTTTGCACTGCATCACCTCCCACTTGATTTCTTCTCCCGTATTGGCTGCGGTCAACGGTTTATCCTTTTCTTACATCGTTTTGTCACTAATAGAATATGGAATCAAATCAGGAGAGAAATGTGGGAACTTTCACTCGACACTCAGTGGTTTTACATGTCATTAGCGTGATATCAAACTTTGAGGTCTTTCAAAAAGCCATATAACCAAGCCAGGACTGGATCCATGAACTCGGGCTTTGGATGACGATGTGATAATCCTCAACCGTTCTCAATATGATCTGATGCAAATTGTATATACGTTGGGTTTATAATGTTTTAACCGTTGTTGGATTTATTTCAGCATACAACATATTTTCTGGGCGACTTTCCCATCATGATACCCGAGTCAGAGACCTTTGCCAGAAAAGTGCAATAATTTGATGATTTTGATGGTGATAGGGTGAAATATGATATAAGTGTGGTGTATGACAAAGAAATGGGAGAACATAAATTCTATCTATGACCGGCTTTGTCTACCACGTATTACAAATGGAGTGCTCGGTACTTGAAACGGCTACATAGAGGCGGAAAGCGAGCCCTGCTAGCAGCCATGATACGAATAACCAACTTGGGGACACGAAGGAGTTAGATAATGAAACTTTTTAAAAAGATGTTAACTTTGAGTGATGACGTAATGCGGACAAGGGCTGTTCATAAAATTGTGAGATTAAACGATAAATTGTTTTAAATAACTGCAGTTCTCGTGAGAGTGCAGATATAACACTAGGTCCTAAAGATTGTAATATACTTAATTTTACATTTAGACTAGATGTAATTCTTCAAGTCAATTTGGGCCTTCTGGTGTTGAAAATAAACATATGAAATCGGGACGTATGTATTTTATGCTGCTTTCTTTTGTAGTTTATGTGTCGCACATTTTATCGTTGATTATTGGTGAAAATGTTTACGTCGAATTGCTTTGATGAGCTATGCCTCATCCGCTCACTGCGTGCGGTGCCATATCGGCTCACTGTCCGAGGGTGTCAGGAGACGGAGGGTGGGGGGCGCACGCCATGCCGCGCCGCGCCGTCTGTAGCTTTGGCATTTCTCGTAGGTTCGCGTGGGGGAGAGACCGCCTGGAATGTTCCTACAGGGTTTCCAGGTAACGCAATAGGAAAAACGTCCCTATCTGCGCTTTTCTTGTCGGTGTTAACGCGTGTTGGAGATTTCGTGAACGAACAAGAAGGGGCATTGGTGTTGAAAGATCGATGATGATATTGCTAGGTCGCGTTGGTTGGGTTTGTGGTTTAGCTTCTTTGCATACACCACGCGTTTCAATATCTTTTGATTTTCAGCCACAGCGGGTCGTTGGGAGGTTAATCTTCTTGGTTGTGATTAAACCTTCAATTATTGTATTTTTAGTCCGCTGATGTGGGAAGTACTTAAAGAAAAATTGCTGACATTCTTTACTGTTCTGCAATATACTTCGAAGTGTTTTGTTGAATATGTCGATATGGTGATATGTAAGGCACGCATTTACGGACTAGGTTGTGCACAAGAAATTGATAAAAGAAAATTGCAATGGTCTCTTTATCATTTATATATTGCTCAATCTTGTTACCACTTTATGTTATTTTTATTATCTTCTCCAGGCTGTAATTTCGTAGTACCAATTGTTTGGTATTATTTATTTAAAATAATAGTGAATTTTTTATTAGTATTGATTTTAAGACTTATTGAGGTGTCACGTCATATTTCGGCTATTTTGTATTATTGCAATTATTTTGGATAAAAATCTGTATGCCGTAAACAGTCGTCTATTACTTCTGTTAAAAAAATTATAAAACATAAGAAGCTTAAAAGTACTTACATATTTTTATACCCGATTTCGAGAGAAAATGTTATTCGTTCATTTTAATGCATATTGTTTTCATTATTCTTTTTTTCTTTTCACGTTTCGGTACGGAAAGTATATTAATCTTTTTGCCTTCTTTGCACTTTAAAATGCAGAAAAATCAAAGTACATTTCATAAAAAGGTTTTTAGAATTCTCCCTTTCAGCATTAACGCAGAGAAATGTAGCGGTAGCTTTTACCTTACTGTACGAAGCAAATTTCTTAATATCTCCAGGAATAAAACGGAGAGACACAGCGAGGACAGACGCAGAAGCAAAGAGTCAAGCGTTAGATGAACATTTATGCAGTGGCCCTTATTCATGTGTTTATTTTCACAAACTGTCACTTTAAACTCGTAGCGCATTACATTGCTTGCAATAAATGCCGCATCACTATATTTTACGGTTCATTTAGGTTTTTCATTATTTCAATAAAATATTATCCTACTCTTCCACTTTGTTTTCCGAAATTGAGCACCTTATAGAATTTGCTATAATTTTAATTTTTAAAATGAACAGATTTGTTAATTATTGTTTAAGTTCTTATTTAAATTACTCGTTAATTTCGATATCGTAATTGATATCAATTGTCCAATTGTCCAAAGCGTTGTGATCAATTTAAAATTTAAGCGAGGAAATTATTAAAAACATATGTGCTTAGAAAGTAACTACGTAATTAAATATTATAGAATAATTTAATAAATTATAATTTAAAAATTATTAGTATTAGTAAGTAATAAGTTTTGGAAATATTACATTCATTAGTTTAAAAGTATTGTTCGTGAATAAAAACTGAAATTCGAAACGAAAATACAAAACAAACGACATACTTGTTGGTACATTATTGTTTCCTTGTTCTTCCTTTCTCTCTTTTAATGTATATTCCTTGTTCGTGATTAATGTTCTCTCTCTGTTACTTTCCATTCTTTATCATTTTCTTCCACCCTATTTTCAAAGCATGCCGCTATTCCCTGCGTGAACTTGGAGTGAAGCTGTTACCTGTGCAGTAGCTTCACTTAGCGCCGTACTCCGCCACTTACCTCGTCCCCGCAGCCGCCCACGCCCCGCTGCGCCGCGTGTATTTATGTTGGGCTCCGCCTCTGCGGTCGCGGCCCCTCTCAGCCCGGCCGCCCTTGCCCCGCTCCGCTCCTCGCCACGCCCATGCCCGTTCTACCTCCCCGCCACGACGCACGACTCGTCTCGCTTCGCTTTCCCGCGTGGAAGCCCCCACGACGGGCTTGAACTCCAGACTCATCTTTTCGTCCCTGAGCTTGCTTCATTCGCAACCCAGTCTTCTTTCGTCTTCGCTGTCGCTCTTTTCATTCATTTTCCCCCTAATGTTGGCATTGTTCTTTATAAAATCTCATGTGCTTTATTAGGAACTCCGACTAGAGTCTGTACCATTTGTCCCAAAAGTGTCTTTATGTGTCACGTATGTAATATGAATGCGAAATTACGTAATTTTTCTAGTAGAATATTTGCGGATGAGAAGTCAAGTTATCGATTTCGTGCTATTTATAGAGCGATGGTCCAAGAAGCCATATTGTTTTTTGCAACTACATAATTAACAGCACTTGTGTAAGTTTAACCAAGTGCCCGAAGACCTAATACGCGGATATGTGAAGTGGAAGTGCTTGAAAGATAAGATTCTTGAAAACGGGGAGCACTTCTAGCTGTGTGTTACCTTCCGATTTCAGTCGCTGATATCACTACCGTACACCACCATCACCTCACCGTCCTACTACTCCCGGCACCGCGTCACATTTGCGTCAGCCGCTGTCATCGCCGTAGCCAGCGCGCCACCATGGCCTCCCCGCCGCCCGGCAGCCGTCTCCGCGGCGGCCGCCCCCCTCCCTGCCCCTCGCGCCCTTT
>BOPP01000036.1:5120753-5143230 GCA_017312745.1 Gryllus bimaculatus
CGCGCTGCGAGCTCTCTCCGCCGCCGCCGCCGGCCCCGCGCTCGCGTCTATTGACGACGCCCCCTCGAAGCGCCAAAGGAGGTGCTCGCACGCCCGTGCGGAATCATCCACGTAAACACGAAATGTGACCCGCCACCCGCTGTCTCCCCTCTCGCTTCTGACATTGTGCTCGTGTGCGGCAACAATTTGCTGTTCGCCGTCTGGTATACGAGTATCATACGTGTCCTCCGCGCTTTAATTTGACTACGGAACATCAATGATGTGACATTGTAGTATGATACTTTCAGAAGATACTACTCGCGTTATACTAAAGGACGAATGCTAATGCTTTTGTCAATTCCGAATTGTTGCGAAATGCTTTCAAGCACCTCGAATTTCGAATATAATAATGAAACTAATTCATTGAGACTACTATCAGCTAGAGAATACTCACAGAGGTATCGATTTCTATGGTATTAACGCAGCAATAAAAAGTAATATTTTCAAGACGATACTAAATCGAAATAATTTTTATAGTGGTGTCGAGGTATGTGATATCATATACGAGTATATTACAAATTAAAAATTGTAAATATCTTTCAAGCAGGGAGTGCAGTTCGGAGACACAATGTGTAACATATAATTTTAATTGAAAGAGCTGCGTAGATTCGATTCTTGTTTTCTCGTTTTGAGACGTCGAAAGAATAATGAATTCAAATTTGTTCAACTGTTTCTTTGGTAAAAATGATAAATTTACTTTACGTAGGTCATTTAACAAGCACACCACCTTCTGACATTGCATATGTCATTCTGTTCGAATTATTAGCTGTAGGGTCCCATCGGTGTGCGCGACGTAGAATTCATATAAGATTGCGTTTGTCCAGAAACAGTTTCTGGAAGAGCGTTTACATATTCATTGCGTCGTAATCTCGTGCGCTCCATCTAATATTTGCAGTGGCAGGCGGTTAAGAGCTAGCTTACCGGGAGCTGCTCTATTTCCTGTGGGATGAATTATTCTCATCTCTGCTGTGTCATGTATTTTCACCGACATCATCACAAAAGCATGAGTTGAGAGAGGCAGTTGGAGTGTGAGAAGCGTAGAGGGATGTTAGAACAAAATGAAAATGGTGGAACGAAGTGGAACGTGAATTGATGTGATAATTTGGGCTGCCTGAGAGTGAGTGGACCTAACGACTTGAGAATGTTACTACGTAATAATATCATTCTAGCCTAGTATCACGAGAAGAGACGAGGTGAATGAGAGGGCAATGCAAAATGTTAGAAGGCCAGGGTTAGGTGCAAACTAAAATTATAATTTGAACAATCTGCAAATAGGTGAATTTTCAGTATGTGAAGGCATTGCCACTTCGGAATGTCTAGCCTAGGGGTTCCTTCGCAGCAGGGAATCAATAATTACAAAAATGCGTAAGGAGAATACAGATTAAAGTGAAAATCGCATTAGGAGAATGTGAAATGACGTGAAAGTGTAGGAGGCGTGTGAGTGGGTGGAAGTACTTACGCGTGAACGTTCCCGCGTCGGAGAGTCGTTCTCCCCGAGGACCCGTTCGCGAATGAATCTGCGCTGAAAACACCTGCCGCGGAGCCGCACAAAGGAAAACTATAAACTCTCGACGGAATTCGCGCGGGCGAGTGCGGGCATTGCGTTTTATTGCCGGGCGAGGTCGCTGCCAGCGCCTTTGCCGTCCGCCCCCAGTGTTGCACTCCCGGCTTTCACCAGTCCCTGTGTGAGTGCGCGGACGCTGTTCCGAACTACGTCGAATTCCATCCGGGATATCAGAGAGTCGGGAACTGTCAGGTAATTTACATTCCGTGTTCCTTTAGGTAATGCATCTGGTGGTTTCTCACCCTTTGAAATTGATCGTGAGGTGGAGTGAAGCGTGGTTCAGCTGTTCAAGTGGGAAGCTATCTGGTTACCTCATGAAGGGAAACGTGCGTATGAACCTGCGTAGTTGCCTCATTTTCATCGAATATACGCGAACTGTTTCGACTTGAGCGTTCTCGCCATTCCAGATCATGATATGGCAATAATAAAGGACTAATGATTCACACTAATTACCCTAGTAACTCAGATGCGTCATTAAGCATTACGGAAAGCAATTTTGCTCAAAGGCCTTTGACATGTCATCCAAGAACACATCAGAATTCTGCTGATTCACAGTGCGCGATGAGTCGTTATGCGTAGTAAGCCGTCATAGTGCTCTCGATGGTGTGACGTACGTATGTATTTACTCATCGATTGCTTCTTGAATGATACTTTAGATGTGTCTCAAGTATCATTGACGTTCCTAAGTGTCTGAAATTTCTCTCACGTTAGACGTAATGAAACTTACTTCAGTGGTCTTAAGAGTCAGCATAAGAACGTCACCACTTATCTAGACTACAGTAAACTGTAATGTCGTCAACTAGATGAATAATAATAATACAATTTTCTCTATAGATAATCTCTATAAAAATAATACTCTGTAAATAATAATAATAATAATAATAATAATAATAATAATAATAATAATAATAATACACTTTTCTCTATAGATAATCTCTATAAAAATGATACTCTGTAAAAAAAAAATAACTGGAAGCTTGTGTGGTGCAATGTATATTATTTTTATACTTGATTCAACGATGTTGCATTTCATTGAAAGAAATCCAGTAGTACCGTGCCCGCGCAGAAAGTAGGAAGAGGGGCGGCTCTTGAGCTGCGCGTAAGAAGCCAAGCGCAGCGTCTGACGGACTGCGCGCGGAGCGAGCACTCGCCCTTAGGGCTCCGCCCTTCGCAGATCGGCGCGTCTGGGATTCTGTCACGCGACGTTCCTGCCATATGTCCCGCGCCGGCTTAACTTTGACAGCCATACGGCGCGCCCCGACATTGCGAGTTTCTTCCTTCTTTCCTTCCTTACTTCCTTGCTTCCCTCCGAACCTCCCTCCTTTCGTCTCTCTCCCGCGCCGAACGACGTTCCGAGCAGAAAGCGTTTCATTAGACGCTGTGCGCTGAGGGCTGCGGGGACCAGCCCTTCCCGCGCGGCTCCTGCTAACCTGCTGCTCACGCCTTACGTGCGTTTGCTGGGTCTAGCTTTCTCCCTTCCTCTCGGTCTCGATACCTCCTCTCCTCTGAAACGTCTGCGCTCTTACCTCTCCCGTTTAAGCCTTCGCTCCCTCAGCGTTCCACCGTCCCAAACTTTCCGCCTTCCAAATTTCAGACTCCTTTTTGCCTCCGTTCTCTCAAACTGCCGGCCTACATGTTCAGAACCCCGTCGTCTTCAGACATTTACTATTCTTTCAAACTCCCAACCTTCTGGATATTAACTTTCCCAACTTGATATGGCCCTTTCCGTTTATCGGGAGCTAATTTATCATACCGAAAATAATACTATACGAGTACATGAACATTCATCTGACCGATTCTATGCTACCTTGAACGCTCCAATATCACGATACATCCCATGAGTCTCTGTATCTTCTGTCCATATACGTATCATTCTCTCTGCCTGCTCCTATTTCCGTGTCGCACATTTTTGCGTCTGTCTCTACTTCCCCCGTCCCCTCTTCGTTAGTGCGGCGCGGTCTCGTTGCAACTTCGCTTGTTGTTTCCTCCTCCCATCGCGCCCTCTTGAGCATGCGGCATCCGCGCCATCTGGTGCGTCACACCTCATAATGCGCCGTCGTGTCTCGTCTCGTCTTGCGCAGTTTCTCTCATTAAGCCTCCCCGCCTCTTTCGCCCCCCCCTTCCGAGTCGCGGCCTTCAGCAGCACGCGCCACCCGCCCGCCTCCCTGCCACCCGGCGGAAGCGGCGGAGTAATATAGCGGCGTTGTGCGTTCTCATTTAGCCGCGCCCCCACTTCCGCTATTGCCTCCGTCACCATCTCCTCTGCGTCTTTGCTCTACGTCTGCTTCAGTCTCTCGTATCCTTACGCTACGCCTGCTCTCGACTCACGACTCCTTACCCTACGCCTGCTCCCGGGTCCTTACTCTACGCCTGCTCTCGACTCACGACTCCTTACCCTACGCTTGCTCCCGGCTCCTTACCCTACGCCTGCTCCCGTCTCTTTCCTGTTTACCCTATAGGCTATATAGGCTCCCGCCTCCACCTGCAAGATTCTCTTCCAGGTTGCGAATGCTACCAATCCCTTACTTCTGCCCCGTTGCCCCGCAAGTATTATTCGCTCTATCCCAGCTTCCCCCATTCCGACATCCCCCATTCAGTGCCATCAACACTTGCGTTTCTTCTATAATTCATCTTTCGAATCTTTCGTCTCACAACCCCGTACTATCTGCTTGACGTGCGATCTCTTCGTTTGGAATATTAGGGAGTTTGTGCCACCTCGAACGTTAAAGCAATACCCGCCAGGGGAAATCCCGCCAACTGACGTGCAGGTCGGTGCCGAATTTCACTAACCAATGGGGAGACACAGCCACCTCCGGGATAGAAGCATTCAGCACACTAACGGAACTAATGTGTATAGCAGTTGACGGAAACGTGAATCAATCAAATTTCGCGCCTTACGTCTCACATCGTGCATTCCGCTTTTCAAGCTCAACACCCCTGAGCCCCGCGTTCCGCAACCCGCAACCCTCAACCCGCATCTCGCGCCTTGCGTACCGCACGCACTACTGTCTTGCCGCGGTCGCGTCGACGCTAGCGCGCCCCTGCGGCGCGGAAGCGTCAGTCGGTATGTGTGCCATTACGCCGCGGCCCGCACGCGTTAGGCGCGAGCCGTGCAAGGACACTTCTGCCGACCGGGGGTCTCCCTTGCGGCCTTCCTGTAATCAAATATACCGACCCGGTGCAGCGCTAGCTTCTTTACCGTGGACTAATTGTTTCGGGAGGTAGATTTTCCAGTGTCGGCAGGAGGTCCAAATCCGTGTGGGATTTTCGCAACCAGCTAAGGCTATGGTTAGAATTGATCCGTTTTCGGCTGAAGAAAAGTTGAGGGTGCTTGACTGATTCCACACGTCTTTTCATTCGACTGCACCAAACTTCAATACCCATACTTTAATTTCATACGTCTTCCATTCATTACTTGTTGATGACATGTAGTAGAATGAGATATATGCATTGCAATTTGTTGAATGAGTCTGAGAGCTATCTTGAATATAAGTTTATGTTTAAATGTTTAAAGCGAGATATGTTTGATACGACATGAGAGTTAATTTTTGCAAAAGTAACTTCACTTTCCTATTCTATTAGTTAGTACAGGTTCATGTTTGGCATTAACTATTGGAAATGTATTTCTTCTGCATTTTTCTGCCATCATTGAGAGATTTGAATGGTAGGTGTATCACAGGACTTTACTTTCATAAAGTAACGAAATAAATTTATCTAAATATGGCTCGAATTGCTGGCATCGTCGAATGGCTGCTATCAACAAAAAACCCGTTTGTTACATCGAATGCCACTCGGAGCTAGGGATTGTCCACAATTTCGGTTTTAGATGTTCTAGACTCTCCCCTTCATCTGTAGTCCACTGCAGTTGGGAGATATTTAGAGCCGTACATACCTCGCGCGTAAGCTGCCCCCTGTAGTCCATTGTAGTCGCTGCCCCTCCGGTCCCATTGCATCCGCAGCCCTGAATCTTCCCTTGACCCCGCCCATTCCCCTCTGAGCTGCCACCAGCGCGGGAGGTCCGGCGCGAGGGAAGGTGGGCGAGGAGGGAGGAGGGTGCAGTTTGACGGCGCTTCCGGGCCCCAGGGTCCCCTCATGACGTCATAGTGAGTAGCGGGGCCCGTAATTGCGTGCGGTGGGGGAGACCGACCGTGAGTCAGACGTGAGTAACGGCGCTGACCTGCCCCACGCTGCCCCAGGCCGACCCGCCCCACCCTGCTTCGCCCTGCCCCGCCCACTCCGGCCCGCACCCGATCCCTAGGGCGAAAGCCACAGCCCTGGGCCACACCGCCAGCCACGCGGTTAGCGAAAATGCATTTTTCCCCTCTGCGGTCTTACTTGCAATTGCCGCAACAACCGCTGCCGTGGCCAGCTCCACCACTTCGTCACCACTTATGGCAACTTCTGCCTTCCCCTAGTCCTCTGGTCAGTTCGGTTTTTTATTCCCTGTAATCGAAATGTCGGCGCAATTCTTTGTTCGGAACGGAAGCAATTTGTTCTTCTATTGCATTTTCTCAGATTGTCGTCGTTGTATGATTAAGAGCACTCGCTAAAGACATAAAATCAAGGAATGACGTAATCCACTACTTCAAGAAGTAATATTGCGTTGACAGTATTTTCGTTACATCATTTATCAGTAATAAAATTCTGCGAGTTTGGCAATATTGCTTTCCTGTATTTTGCACCAACATTATCTTTGGTTTCCGCTTTTATGTCTTTATTACGCACGTCACTTACATAGCCACAAAGACAGAGACTTACAGAATTAACTATGGACGGATATTGAGTTTGTTATTAATTGCAGTCTGTGCTTAACACAACAAACATCAATCATTAATATTAGTTTTCGTTTATGATCCTTGTATAGAACACTTTCGTACTGGCTTCGCCACGAAGCTGACTTTGAGATCTTGCTGTTAAGTGTCGCTAAGTCAAGTTTCTGCCCGTCATTCTCTTAATATTGTCGTGTTGTCCGTTCCATTTTCATCTCCCTACCGGCCTCACGATCATTACTCAAGGCAACATCTCTTTCGCAGCGTTGACTCCGACGTCTCGCCCGCTGGGCGATCTCCCCTCAGGTCCTCGTTGCGACCGCGTTCATCGTTTCACCGCCCCCTCGTGGCCATGTTCCATTCTGCGCATGTACCCGCGTCACAAGGCGCCCCTTCGGTGGTGTTCTTATTGCGCTGCGGCGTCGACTGCCCGCCCCCCCCTCCGCCGCTGCGCGATCTAAGTGCTCCCACTGCCCCCTCCGCCGTCCTTCCCCGCCCCGCCCCCTCGAGGTCGGCGCGAAAAATGGCTTCGCTTTCGGCCTCCGTAGGGGAGCAGACCGAGATGTTGCATTTCCTGGATGCACCCTCGTGGCAGCGAGGCTTAGCTGTGGACGTGGCTCGGTGCAGGGCATCTATTTAACGGGGACGTGGAATTAATCATTTTAAGACGGCTCCACACGTTCAGTTTTTGGCGAGTAAGGAGCGACAGCTTGCCGAATCCTGAGTAGTATGGATGGGGATACAGTACTTGCCGAGTGACGAACATTGGGGTCTCGCCCTACTGCGTGACTGCCTTTTGGACACATCAAAAAGAAGCGAGCATTCGCGGAGCACTTCAGCTGCTCGGGACTGGGCGAGTAGTAGCTAGGTACTCAGCGAATGCCGAATGTGTGGAGCCGCCTTGCAGATAAATAGCTCACAAAATAGTTTGTGTTTTCTGCGGGAGTGATGTTGATGAATTGAATTTCTTAACAGCTAAATCCCAGAAATCGATGAAAACTTATGAAACCTTCTTTGGTTATGTGAACTGAAAAAATAATGACCCACTTGATGGTAGAGTGATTGATGCCTGCTCGCATATTATCAATACACTCATTACACCACGCCATTTCGATACCATAAAAGATATGCATTATAATGCATTATATTGTATATATATTTGCGATTGAATGTTGTGACCTCGATGATCATTTTCTCTCGAAGCACAATCCTAATGCAATTGCAATCGATTGCAACGTGGAGCGCCATTACTCGCGGAGGTAATGCTTCTCCTTCCACCAAGTCTCTTCGATCCTTCATTACGCCGCCTTCGAACGAATCAGCTCGCCCTTACGGGTCTCCCCTCGCGCCGCGTCTCCGAGAATAATAGCGCTCGTTTCGCGGTGCGGGTGGCGCCTTTTCAGGTGACCTTCGAGCTCGACGCGGCAGGAAGGAATCATCGCGTGAGGAGCGCCTTTGGAAATTGCGTCCATCCGCCGAAAGTGCTCCGGATCGCGACGTTCATTCATAGAGACGTGCCACGTCGCGCTTCTGCTAAAGAAAGTTGCGCCCTGGGAGGGGTGGGAGGGGAGGGGGAGAGTCGAGAGAGAAAAAAAGGGAAGAAGAGGAGCTTTTCGCGGGTGGAAACTTTCGAGGAGGAATCGAAGGGGTGACGTTGCCGCTTGCTCACTTCGTCTTCCTCGTTTTCGCGCGACGAAGAGTCGCGGCGTAGTTCGCCGCCTAGGAACTCTGAACAGACGTTCGTTTCGCGGAGCCCTCCGGGGTTAGTGGCTGTTCGCGGACGTGTCACGTGCGCTGTCGAAGTGACGGAGCGCTTCTGGGCTGTCGGGCGCTGTTGCCCGAGGTGTTGATGCTGTTCGATTCACTACACGTTTCTCGCTTCCTTGAAGTACCTTCCTCTGTTCTATTCAAGGTTCTGTGTAATTATACCTAACTCTTTTTGACAGCCGTTATTCTTTTTTCATTAAATATCGTAAATGATCAAGAGGTTTGATTCTCTCATCCTCCTGTGCTGGTAAGTCTTCTCGTATACATACGAGTACATTGTTTGAAATTAAATCCAATTCACTGCTCACTCTTCATTTCATATAACTAATTTTTTTACACTTCATCACGACCGTACAATCTACTCCAACATGAACACTTGAGTTCACTTGGAAGAAGTATGTCCTACATGTTTCTATCAGATTACTTATAGGGGATATACATTGTTGATCCCAGCTACTGCCTGCTGCCGGTCCCCCGCCACCCGCTGTTCGGCTTACTCCGCTCTCCGCCTTCTATTCGCCGCATTTCAGCCCCTGCCCGCCGCCTACCGCTCCACGCCTGTCGGCCTGCCCACTCCCGCCCCCCCCCCCCCGCGTGTCTCTCGCATACCTCCTCCCTCCTCCCGCCTCCCCGCGTGTCTCCTGTCGCATGTCTTCGCTGCTCTCTGCCGCCCACCCGTTGCCCAGTACCACCAATCCGCGGGTAATCGTCAACTGTCTCCAGTACCACCTCTCCTCCCCAACCCACCGACCAACTCACAGAACTCACCAGCCCCTGCCCGTCGCTATCCCCGGGCTGGGTCCCACCGCCCACCTCCTGCCAGCGGCGCCTCGCCCCATCGCTCGTGGGCGGCGCCGTCGGGCGGGGCTCATCTCATCTGCGGCGCCGCTAATCCCCGCTCAGGGCGTCAAAGGCGGCTGCGGGGCCTCGGCCGGCGCATCACGTTTGAATGCGGCTTGATCCCTTCCCCCCGCCAACCGCCTCGCCGCACACCAGCGCTCCTCGCGGCGCGAGCCGACACTCGCCTTCGGCCCAAGACGCGGCGCCTCGCGTGGTCTTATGAGGGCAATAGCGAGCTTAAACCCCGACGTTATGACGAAAAGCTCCGTCCGTCGTTGATACTCTGTTCTTGAATAAATACAGCTAATTTTGGATTTGAGTTTGGAGCGAAGATTCCGCAATTCACTGGAATTGAATTGAACAGGACTGCCCGGGGAAAGTCACTTGTCTTATTAATGAAACTTTGCACCCGTTCCATAATTTAAAAATTATCCTGAAGGAATGTGTTTAAACATTATGCTGCTGGATTATATTTTAAGTGTAATCGGTGGTACATAAGGATTGTAAATTTATTTCACTAATTAGTTTTATTAATTACTGTTTTAATTATTTACTGTGCATCACGAAAAAACTTCATTAAACTTTATTAACTTGTTTACCTTGCCACATTGTCATACTGTGTCACTAATTAAAAAAATATATTTTTAGAACTCCTTTTTCTGTGTACGAACGAATTTTTTGGGAGCTTAGTTTCGAAAACACCTACCGTGGATAACCGTGTTCTCAATAATGTTTCATTACTTCATCGACAAAAGAGCAGTGTTAATTAAGTTTGTTCCAGCGGACGAGTCGTTCAAAATACTACTTTACAGAGGATACATTGTATAATTTTATAAGCCTTTTTTACGGGAAGCCGCAGATCCACAGGTCGCATGATGTGGCGACCAGTAGCGTCGTTGTTTCGGAGCTTCGATTTTCAAACACGAGGAGCTCTGCGGGTTGCCAGCTGCGGATCTACCGCTCAGTGAAGCCCGGCGTTATTTTTAGACACATTTAATTATTTATTGATTACTCCGGAGTTTAATATGGTTGAAATGAGCGTTGATGCGTCATTACTTTCGTATTGGGAGGTATGGAAATTTTAAAATTCGTTCTATTTTCGTGTCGGTGATGCAATGATTTCAATGCAATACAACCTGTGGGTATTTCGGTTAACGCTGTCATTTTGCGTTGGAACGAGTGTCACACCCGCTCCGCTGCTGGCTATTCTCCTGGGGGGATTATTGCGTTCTGGCTTTGGCTCGTTTATGAGAGACTGAGAGCAAATACTTCGGAACACTAAACATCAATATCTAATACGCGACTGTACAGATGTTTGTCACGTATCATTCGTCTTCTACGATGGTTGATTGTCGATCGATTGATTGCTGTATCCACTGCTTTGTTCATTAGTCCCGTTAGTGCTGTGAATTTTTTTGAGCCCTTGGTGGCGCCGGTTGTGACACTCGGTAAGGTACATGACAGCTTGCGGGCTTCCCTCTACAGGTATCTCTCCAAAGGGGAACCACCCCAGCCGTAACAAGCTCTAAGCTCTCGATTATTCTACCAAAATATCTAGTGTGTTTGAGTGTGTGTGTGTGTGTGAGTGTGTGTGTGTGTGTGTGTGTGAGAGAGAGAGAGAGAGAGAGAGAGAGAGAGAGAGAGAGAGAGAGAGAGAGTGACTAAGGGTAACGAATAAGACAAGGAAGAGGAAGAACTGATCGCGCGCAGTTCGTGATCCTTTTGTTAAGGTACAGCTCGGGAATTCGTCTGGTATTGACGGAAAAGGTGGATTTGTTAACTTCCGCGGCCAGAGTCTGTGGGTACTTGGCTGTCCGGGATGTGCCATGTCACTGACGAGCTGAGTTTCGATCATAATGTTGGAGCATTCTTCAGAGATATTCTGCTGCAGCGTAGCTCTGAAGAAGGCCAAAACGTCAGCTCCACCGACCGACAGTGACGGCTATTTCTGGACAGTCAAGTATCAAATGGATTCGAGAAACCACGGAAAACTACAGCAAACAAGCTTGTGTCGAAAATCCTGTCACCTTTGGGTGACATCACGGGGAGCGGCAGTGCAGCGACATCAGTTGATGCCCCGCGACACCTCCCTGAATGCCCCGCGACACCGCCTCATACCAATCTCCCCTGAATTGATGACTCCATTCGATATTTCTTTTGTTTCATGCACTGTATACTTAAGAGAACTATTTGGTAATGTATCCCTTACATGACTGTTTCCGAAATGTCACACAAATTGGGAAGAAATGTTTTTCCTTGAGTGTACGACATTGGGGCCGTGGCGGAGCGGTGCACTGCGAAGGCGGTCGCGGGGGCGGCAGCGGCGACGCACGCCGGCTATGAATAATTCGCGGCGCGCGCCGCTTCGACCCGCGGACCTTCGCGTGCGCGGCCGGCCGCTTCCTGGAAGCGAACGGCGACGGCGCCCGGGCACGCCACCCACACCACCCACGCCCCCACCTGCGCCGGCACTCCGGCCACGCGGCTAGCCCGTCAGGTTGTGAAACTCTATTCTTCCTCCGTCCCGCTCCGCGCTTTTTGGACCTCTACACTCCTCGCTCCTCTTCGCGACCCGCTTCTCATACCCGATCCCCGCCTCACTCCTCGGTTCTGCTCCCCGTCCACGCTCCCCTCCCCAACCCCGCCACCCCCGCCGCCCCTCTCCCCGCCGCCCGATTTTCCGCTCCCCGGCCCCGCGAATCCTTCCGGTCATTCCTTCACTCCGCTCCCAGCTCCACTCCTCGCCCTGCTCCCCGCCCCGCTCCCCTCTTCCCACCCCGCTGCTCGCCCCGCTCATCGCTCTCGTCTTGTTTGGCCAGAGGATCAGCCCCACCGCTCGAACCCACCCGTTATAGGATCTCCTTCTAGGAAACGTCACTCGCCTCTTCTGCTCCGTTGCTCATCTCGCTTCTCACCCCTCATCCCGTTCCAACCCGCTCTGTCCCATTCCACGCTTCCCGGTCGCCTCCATACCCTGCGCCTCGCCGTGTTCGTTGCCTAGCTGTCTTTTGCTACACGCTCAGCTTTCTGTCCAACTATTCCCCGTGGTTGCGTAGGTTTCCGCGGCCGGGGTTTGTGTTATCTAGGCGATCCGGGACGAGCCGCGTCACTGATATGGTGGCTAACGTTTCGGTCAGCGTATTGTGGCCTTCTTCAGAGCGTACTGCTGCGGACGTGTGGTCTGTTCGATTCCACGTGTTGCGTGTGGCTTAGTTTGATTCCTATTTACTGTTTCTGTTGTGTAGTAATCGACTAGCAGTTCCCTTCAGGGATCGATAGATTCACATTCCGTTCAACTATCAACCGACCACCAATGAATTTTGTGGGAAGTATGGTATACACTTCCTAATGTTCTGAGGTGATTCATTTCTGTCAAATCGAGTGCTTTCTGACAGGTACGTCCTCTTCCTGCAATGCTGTACAATTACGAGGCATTAATTATGCATTTGTCCATCAGACTATTTAACTTCTTAAGAGTTGTGACATATCGCTCTTCTACTTTCCTCTTAGAGGAAGGAAAAGTTTTTCGTTGCTAATGTATTTGATTCTCGGAAGTTCGTTTGATTTAATAATTGACCATCCACGAAAGCTTTGCCTCTGCACGAATATTATCTATTATTACCTTTAGTATTTTTTTAAAACATTTGTTTTGTGTATTTGTTGTTACGTTGGATTCATTAGTTTTTCCGCTATATCTACATCCATTTCTCATTACGGTATGTATATTTTTTAAACTCATGAATGGCATCCGTTCCATTTGGTAATTGATTCAAATTGTGAATCAGCCAGTGCTCGAAAGCATTGAAAAATATTTTCATAGACGCTGGTTATGCACCATGCCTATTCCAAAGTAACTCTTGTTATACTCTCACGCAAGCTCATTTATGCCAAGTATTAAAGATGTACATTTCACTTTATTATACAAAGTTGCATAATTAAAAATCTAAAATAGCGCTGAGGCAATTTGTGTTAAGTTTATTCGTTGTTGGCAACGCAGTTCTCGTAATGAGCATTGCAAAACGCATTATTGTAGAGCATTCTATACGTGATGAACATGACGTACCGGAGTGGGGAACTGAGACAAAAGAAATTGTGAACGCTCCCTTGTTGGATGCCGAGCTCGATCGCTGTTACGAAGCAAGCGAGCGCGACCTTTGCGAGGCGACCTGCCCCGTGCGCTGTCGCGCCGTTCAGGCACGTGCCGCTGACTGCACGTGCTTGCCCTGGACCCCGCCCTCGGAGCGTCTGAGGCGGGGGCGGCGGCGGCGCGCCCGGGACCCCGTCTTCCCCTGTCGCCGGCAGAGACGGCGCAATCTCCATTCCCTCTGCCGCCGCCACCACCCGATGGACCCGCGCTGCCCGTCTCGTTTGCAACAAGGGGTGAGGGGCGCGGTTGTTTGTTGGGAGCTGTGTTCCCAGTGCCCTACTTCTTTCTCCCAGGGCCCCACCAGGCATTAGACATGACCTCCGCCGAGACTCGCGATTTTGTTGCATGACTCATTGTATTCTTTTGCTGTCTCTACACATTCCTAATTCTTACGTTCCCATCTACGTTTACTGTTCACTTCACATGTTTTTCTTTAAGCCTTCTCTTAATCTACACTTTCATATCGCTTCCCTTTTCACCTTCATTCATTTGTTTTTTCCCTACGGATTGCGGTGTTCGCTTTAAATTCTATATAATACCCAATAATCGTACATAAAATAAATGTTATGAGTGGCTGGTCGGACTTCCAATATTCGCTGCTTGAGAAGGTTCGCCTTCACGTAGATTTTTCACCTTTCCGACATTTCAACGCGAAGATTCCAATCCGCTAGAATGTACGGATACCTAGCATGCTCGACTATTCACCTACGAGTACCAGAAATAGTATATGGACCCAATTCCGTAGCGTGTTTTATCTGCCATTCGATGCAATACCGAACGCCCTACTTTGCATTTTCCCGCGATCTTTTCCACGCACTCGGTTCCTCTTTCTCTCTCTTCTCCCCACTACGCCGTCACGCCCTTCTGCGCCTTCGCGAGCGCGTCCGAGCGGCTGTTTCCGCAGCGCGGCGTGCGGAGCGGCGAAGATAAACGGCGCGGAGCCCCTTCGGATAGGCAACCCTTCGCGCCCGCGCGCGCGCCGGGTCGTGTGTCTTCGCGCCGACAGGCGCGCGGTGTTAACAGCCGTTTTCTTTATTGTTTAAAGGGCTATATCGATCTTTGGGCGTTATCGGGCGCAGCGGGCTGGCGAGCGGTGCCGTCTGCGCCTTGGCCGCGCGCGGGAGTTGGAGAGCGTTCGCCCCGAAAGGCGCTGCGTCGGGTTTATTTGTTCCGGGCGACGAACGGGCGGCGAGCATGCGAGGATGCAGATCGGGGCCGCTCACGGACGCCGCGCACGAAGAGTTGATGGACCGTTTATTTAAGGCGCCTTCCCCACTCGTCTGCCCCTCCCCGCCGGCGCTTTCGAATTCGGGAATAAATTTGGTTGTGATGGTGGGCAGCTCTACCGCATTGGCGCTTCACTCTGGGTCGAGGAGAAGGGATTTGCAGGAAGTCGAGGAAGTGATTCACCTTAGAAATGGTGTTTTTATTTAAAACGAATTCGGCATTTTATCTCAAATTTCTTGTACATTATTACCATAATATTGATTAATATTCCATATACAATGTTTTTAATTCAATTTAGCTTCAGTTGTTACAATGTTTTATCCTTTTTTTGAGCAAAAGTATGTACTTTCACCTGCCGTCATAAAATGACGGCAAGTCAGAAATTTGTATTTCCAGAAACAATACGAATCCGTCTTTTAAAATTTCTCTTTTTTTAATTAAAGAAAAAAGATATATCTTATTATCATCATTGACTTATAATGTTGAACTTCGAAAGTGGTTCAAAAGTAAACATTAAATTTATATAGATAGTGAATAATATTAATGTTTGTAAGAAGCTTCAGTTTTGTCTGAATACATTTCAGAATCGATCAAGATTAAACACTAACAAGAAAATATAACATTTGTAAATATTGAAGAGGAAAAATGCGATTGGTAGTCTCATTTTGGCTTATTCACTTAGATCGTCGTAAATCACTCCCTGCCAAAGGTCGTAGTTATGCATTTGTGTAGTCGCATTGTCGATTTGTTGCACGGAAGCCGAAAGGCCGGGTGGGCCTTCCGCCCACGGGGCACGGGCGTCGCGCATTCCTTTTGTTCACAAATTCACCGTCGCAACGGCGCTGCGCCCTGGCGGTGGTGGCGGGGCGGCGCTGACTTATTCAGCCTTCGGGGCGCTCCGGCGCGGAGGGCGCAGAGGGCGGGGAGGAGACGGAAGGGGAGGCTGAGATACGAGCACCTGCGATGCCTTTGTTATTCCAGGCTGCGTGTTGGAACATCCTTAACCATTGCCGGCTGCCAGCTCCTCTTGCTCACTCGTTTTATCCGTTCGGTTTCTGTTTGCTCGTTTCCGGTTGATGCGTGTTTTTTTCTTTCTTTTTGACCTGTTTGTCCGTTCTTGTTCGATCCGTTTTTCGTGTTTCGAACGGCTCTTTCGTGTTTTCGTCTGTTTGTTTCTTGCAGAGATGTAACCTCTTTGTCCCTATTTTTTTTTAAATCTTTCTTCCGACAGTATGTCGATTCCAATGCGGTTTTGAAGGTATTTATTGGTTTCAATTTCCCTTTCAGAACATCCTTAATCTTTACTCAGTTCTCCTGTTTGCCCATACGATTGACTTATTTCACTTCTTGTCTGTTGTTCTTTACGGAAATATACGGAGATACAGTGTGATTCCGTGTTCGATCTTTCGATCCGTTCGATTACTTCTATTTTGATTCGATTTCGATTCTATTTTCATGTGTTGGATTATTCTTAAACATTCTTTACCGTCAATTCCTTTTACTTTTCCTCGCGCATTTCGATTCGATTATTTTTTCCCTTTCTCCATTCCAATTCGACCAGGTTTCTTTGGTTGTCGATGCAACCTGTGCGCAACCCCACTTCTCAGGTTCGGTACTCATGACGTTAAACGGCTTTATTTGTTTTGTTTATTTCCTTTCGATTCTTCATCATCTTTCATTCAGCATTAAAACTCGCTTGAATAGATTACGCTCTCCTCGTTTCCTTGTAGACGAATCTCGCTGACTAATCTCATTGCTGTGGAAAAGACAAGTTTGTGTGTGGCATACAATAGCTTTATGGCGGGTGTTTGCTTATATGAACAGTGTGTTCGAAGTGACTTATGGTTTTCTAAAGAACATTGCCGACCTGGAAATCGGAAATAAACAAATCATGTGTACCGTGCTCGCGCACTCGTGCGTAAACCATGTTCGAATAGAAAAGGTGGAATATTTGTTGAACAAGACGTACTTGGTTTCTTGCATTTGCCCATGTTTCATCTGGAGCTACAAAGTCGGCACTGTTTCGTCGACCCTTTGGCATCTGTCTATGGCTTTGATGGCGCGCTGTCTCTCGGCTGCGCTGCGCGCCCTCCACAGCGCTGGCGTCAGCGCCGTCGCGTCCTGTGCCGCGGGCTGCGCGCTCGGCGCTGCGCTAGGGGAATCGCGCATCCACTTGCTTTTTCCGCCCGCGGCGGTGCGTTGCGGGCAGAGGCGGCGTGAGGCCAGAGGGGGGGGTATGGGGTGTAGGTGGTGCATGAACGGAAACAGGACAGGAGTAAGGTTGTAGAATGGAGAATGGGGTGGGTGCGGGGCGATGCTGAGGACGAGCAAGAAGAATAAGGTTTGAAAGGCGGTGAGTGGGGGTGATTGAGGCACGGCGGTGAGAGCAGGTTATGGCAGAACGGAAAGGAGTAGAGTGGGCTGTGTAATATGTGGCAGTGTGTGGGCAGAGCGGAGTGTGGTGGCGTGGCCGGGGCAGTGCTTGGGTAGAGCAGAGTAGAGCAACATGCAAGCATTGGGATGGCAACTTGGCGGGCAGGGGGTGGTGAGTGCTACGTCGCGTTGGAAGCGGAGCATCGCGATAATAATCGCGCGGAGGCCCGTCGTGACGTTGCATCATCTGGGGAGTCGCGTCCGCAAAAAGTGGATCGGATAATGAAGCGGAGGATTGGCGCGTGCACGCTCGTTCTGTTCAGGCTGTCGCGAGGCAACCGAATCTCGTTTGGAAAAGCTTGCACGTGGGAGGTGCAGGCCTCCGCCGATACTTTCGCCTTGACCCAGTGCAGAGCAAAGTAAGAGTGTCGCCCTTCGCCATTGTTGGTGCACATATGCATAAATGAACGAATGAAAAAAAGCAAGTATTAATGGATACTGAGTGATTCTCCTTGAAATTGATGTGATAACCATAATGCAATGGAAAATTAAGTAATTCAATTATGACTGAAATATATCTCGAATGTATGTAGACTTAAAGAGTTGTGTATGGAAGTTTGCAATAGGAATGAAGACTTGTTGAAATTTTCGTAGAATAGTTGAGAAATTTACTTCTTTGTGGAATTTTGGTACTTTTAATAACTATACTAAATGTCGTTTTGCCAGCCATGTGCTATCTGCTTCTTCCCTCGGTGCTTTGAAAAAGTGAGTTTTTGTTTATCGCAATGGTATCGGTGATTAGTGTGTTGTGGAACGTTTGTGGGGGCGATTGTTTGGGGAGAGAAGAAGGAAAGTAGAAGGTAGGCCCGAGAATAGAAGACTACGGAAGAAATTTGACACAGTAGAAGATGAAGTAATGAGTCGGCCTAGGTCATGGTGGAAAAGGGAGTGAGAAAGTGGACGGATAGGAGGGGATTGCGGGTGAATGCTGGAAATGATGTAGGGGGGAATTGGGAGGTAGAAAGGAGTAGTGCGAGGGACGACGGGTGTGAGAGGCGTGGGATGAGGAAAGGAAAGCGTCAGTGCCTGCAGCAGGACGAGCGTGAGGAACAAACCGAAAGCGAGATGCGCAGGAACAAGGAAAGTAGCAAGGAGCCGGCGTGCTTGGTGCGGACGGAGGGTTAGGCGGGCGGGGCGACCGTTGGCTTGCGCCGGAAGCCAGGACAGACGCGACGGGAGATAGATCGCCCAGCTGGGCGGAAGAGAGGGGGGGGGAAAGGGGGAGGCGGGTGTCGGGTGCAGGCGCGGTTGGTGGCAGGGGCACGAGAACGCTCCGATCCGATTGACCGCACGCGACCGACCGACCTCGACCCGACGACCAGAACGCGACCGACCCGCCGACCGACCCCGAACGGACGCGACATGACCCGCCCGGCCGTGCGAGGATCGGATCGTGTTGGGGCGGCAGTTGCAGAGCAAATATGGTTTACGGATTATTTGAACGCGTGCTCATTGGGTGGATTACGTCCTAGGATTTGCATTTCCTCGGGATGCTTGGTAGAAGTTTTGAAAGTTCAGAAAATGAAATGAACAATTTGAATCACACTTTCAAGATTTCTTAAAGTGTTTCAACGAAATTATTAATACACTTTTCTAACAGTACGTGGAATTTGAAACAACAATAAACTCATGAAGTAGAGGTATGTACGATAATTTACATTTCAGTGCGGTACGCGGGCAACAATGTTTTTTCTATTATCGACTCCCAATTAATTTCGCCTGTCTAAAATTTGGAAAAGAGTGTAGATTTGAGCGTTTGTCAATTTCTAATTTCGGGCATGAATAACAGTCACGTCATACGGACACCGTGAGTCAAAACTGCAGTTAGGGCGACGGGCATATTCTATTGCGGAGTGGCAGCAGTACGAAACCCGAGGAAAAGGTCCATTGAAAGGAGGCGGGCACAAGCGGAGGTGATTGCGAGGGGGGACGATGGCGTGGGTGGGGCGGTCGCCCGCGGGTGTTGGCGAAGGACGGGAGGCGCGGAGGTTGGGGGTCCGCAGGGCGACCGCTAGCCGCCCGCGCACAGCGCCTCTTCATTCCGAGCACGAACGTCGGCGCGGCAGAACTCGCGCCTTGGCTTCTGCTTGCTGCGCTCCCCGTTTCCACAACCCCCACTCTTCCTCTCTCCCACCCGCTCTATTCCTGCATCCTCCTTCAACTCCCCGATCCCCAACCGGCGCTTCGCTTCTCGCCATCCTCCCGATTCCTCCGCGAACTCTTCTCCCCGCTTCCAGCTCCACGTTCTCCTACCATTTCTGCTTCCAAACCAATTCCTATTCCGCTTCACCCCGCTTCGCTCCTCACCATTCTCCCTCTCCCCTCTTTTCTGTAGTGTGTTTTCTGTAGTGTGTGTGTGTTCTGTAGTAGTTCTATTCCCGCCTCCGTCTCTCCGTCCTCCTAATTCTTCCCCAATTGTCTCCGCGATCGCTTCCCGAATCATCGAAGGACTCCCCGCTTCCTTATCCTCGCTTTACTTTTCGTCATCCTCGCTTCACACGAAACGGTTTTCTGGCCCGTTCCCCGCTTAAATCCCTATTCCTACGTGACCGGTCCTCCTCGCTTCCAACTCCAAATATTGCTCTCTTTTCTACTCCCACACCAGTTCCTGTTCCACTTCTCCTCTCCCATTATTGCTCCCTCCCCGCCCCATTCAACCGGCCGCCATCAACGGCTCCGTTCTCTTGCCGCCTCACTTATGGACGCCCCGCTCCTTCACCCTCGCTTCACATCTCCGCTTCCTCGAAATTTGGTATTTTGATCCCTCCCTTGCTTCAACCCCGATTTCTCCCCGCTCCAAGCTCGTTGCCGTTTCTGCTCCCAGACCAGTTAGCCGCCGCTGTTCATCCCACAACCCGCGTGTGGCTCGCCATCCCCTCCTCTTCCCACTCGGCGATCACCGCCCCTTCCTCGCGCTTCCCCTCGCGGCGCGCCGCCCCCGCGGGGACAGCGCGCGGTCACGACGGCCGTTTCGTAAACCGATGGCTTTAATTTCGAACCCCTCTGCGCCGGGCTTTGGGCAGTCCCCTCCCCCCACTGCGCCGTCTCTCTTCCCCCACTCCCGCTATTGCGCGGCGGCGCTTACCTTATTTCATTTTACGTGTTTCTAATTTTTGTGCGGGTGGGCCGGCGCGCCTGGGCTTGCGAGCGCGGCGGCCGGGGGTCGCGAGAAATAATGGGCGTCTCCATCAAAAAGCAGTTTGGCGGTCTTGGCGTTGTTTTTACGCGAAGAAGGGACCGTCCTCGCCCCGCAGAGGGTTGGATCCACGGCGGCGGTATTTTTTGTGGAATGTTGCGTATTCTAACGAGTTTTTCATGAGGAAGAGAATTCTCTTTCAGAGTGCCGCTTTCCGTACGACTGTTTTGGTTTGCGTTTTTAATCTGTTGGTTTCCGTTTATCGTGATTCGGTTTCATTTGTGTACCTGTAATGAAAACGGTGCTATTCTAATGGGATGATGTTGTTTGGTTTGGGAAGTTGCGAGTATTGCATTTGTGGCGAAGGCACGATTCTTAGCGGGGTGTTGAGAGCGTGGTGAAACAAACGGTAGACAATTGAAAGAGTTCAAAAGATTTTGCTCGCGATAGACTATCGAAACAATTAACGAGCACTTATTTAAACATCTATTTTGGAAACATTTGATTCTAATTAGCGATGATTAATGGAAACAGAAAAGGACATCGCGCTGCTCCCTGTTACTGCACAGCAATTTGCGAGGAATTCCGTGATTTTTGAAAAACAAAATCATCTCTACAGTACTGATATAATAGAAAGTAGTCTAGAACTATTCTGGATTACTTGGAATCTTAGTAACTGCGTGTTTACTTGCATTGTATGCGTAAAACTCTTGAGAGTAGTCATTCTTTTGAATACGTCCAATCCCTTAGTTTTGACGTTGATTTGTTTATGCATTAAAACGTGTTTTAGTGTAGCGAAATAAGCTTTATTAAAAGTGTTGTATGCGCTCCGAGGGAGATTGCCAATTCGAACGCGAGCCATTCCACGTGGAGTGGTAGCGAATTGTTGCAGCTGAACGCGTGGGGGTGTGGGCTTTGGCCGCTGGGGGTACGCAGTGCGCTGCGGTGCGGGTGGGGGCCCTCGGCGGAAGCACGTACGCAAGTGTTGCATCGACGGCCGTTGCGGCGGACCCCCGACCCTTCGAGAGCTGGCATTGGGAGAGCGCTCATGACAGCGCCGGGCGACTGCGAGGATGAGGCTGTTACGGCTGCGGTGAAAGGGAGTGCGGATGAGGGAAGTGGAAAAAGTTGATTACCTTTACTTCAGAATGTTAATTGCATAATCTCAGGAAGAATGTTATTCCCTCAGATGCTATCCCAAAGGATTGATGTTCAATTGAGAATAAAAAATTCCGGCCATATTAATGAAATTGCCTCATAACAATCAGGTGATGTAAGATTGAATATTTTAATGTCATGTATGTTGATTTTTAAATTATTTAATATAACACGACTCATTCTCACGTTTAAAATAAATACTAGATTGTACGTTATTCTGAACCTGCTCAAATTAACCGATTCAAAACTTATGAGTATGGGGAAAAATTAACTTAACCGATGGCATTGAGTCGTTTAACCTTTGGAAAGGAAAAACAATCATCCGTCTTAAAGGAAAAAGAAAAAATCAAACAAACAAACAAACATGATAGCGGAATTTATGAAGTTGAAAACGTTTTCTTTAGATGTCCGTGCTAATGAAGAGCATAATATCAAGGTACCTCTGTGTATTTTTCTTTTTTACATGGATACCTGATGTCTTATAGCGTGAATTGGGAAAGCACAGACACGGTCAAGACACAACAAGGGACATTCATTGAGAGGGCACTAGTATCTCAAAAATCATAAAAACCAAAACGTAAAATCCATGATTCGTGGAATATAAATGTGGAGTGGAATATAAAACGACGAAGAGGTAGTATTCAAAACTAAATATTTACTGCAGGCTTACGAACAGCATACTCGCTTGACTCGTTTATTGTATGAGCCAAGAAAAAGAACAATGAAAGAGGGGAGAATACCGAGCAGGTAGCTATAAAAAGTGCGTAGGTCATTTTTGGACCCACGAGACGTACACATGAATAGAGCCAATTATGTGAAATGAGGTGAAGAGAGACTGAGAACAATGATACACAATGTGGACACGATGCGCCGACAATAATTACGCGAAAAGACAATAATTACGAAACAATGCGCTGGTAGAGGAACGTCTACAGGTGATCTGTCGGAGGAGGAAAGGAGGTTCAACTGATGTGTACAACGCGGTCGACGAAAGAAAAGTGTCGGAAATAAATTTTAAAAAAAAGGAGAGAGGAAAGGAAGATGGAGGGAGAAAACTGAAGATTGTAGAAAAGTAGATGGTCATTAACTTAATTCCAGTAGATGGCTGCGTGGGGTGAAGCGGAAGGAGACCAAGAACAACCACCACGCGAAGCGCGGCCAGGAAGCGTGGACAGCGTTGGCGCTTCAGGGGTACTCGTGCGGGCGGCGCGCGGCGCAAACTCACTGTGGTTCGGACGACTCATTACCGTCGGTCCGCCGGCGCGCTGCGGTCGCCGTGACAGCTGCATCTCCCCTCCCCTGCTACCCTCCCCCCCTCCTCCCGCACGACCTCTCCGCGCCCCGCGGCTCGCCACATGAATAATCGAACCGCCTCTCTGCGACACATATCGGCGGTG
>BOPP01000036.1:5143255-5161483 GCA_017312745.1 Gryllus bimaculatus
ACAAGAGAGAGTTAATTGGAAGAAGATAAGTACGATGGATGAAGATTGATCATTTAAAAAATAACAAAATTAAGCCTAGACTTGAAGTGAAAATAATGAGAAAGTTAACGGATGGTTTAACGCTGGTAAATATTCCCAATTACAACTGTCAACAAATATTATATTTAAATTTCTGCAAGCATTTGGACGGGCCACCATTGGGGCTCAGCCACGCGTCCCACAATCATCTAAATTCTTATTATAGCGCACGCTCCAGAGCATCTTCTTTCTTTCTTTTAAATTGATAAAACGCCCTCTCATACGTGTCAGCATGAAAGTGCACGTACCATGATGTTAATTCATTTTACAGGCTAGCAATAAGGCATCTACAAGTCAGCTGACGCGAAGGTCAGAATTAAACCCTGTAAAATTACGCTGTAATTCATCTTTTCCCCTTTTTAAGTTCTTGCTACAGCCTCAGAAGAATTCATCAGCAGAGAAGAAACAAGAAGTCTTTCAAGCAATCTAAACAGGCGAGACTCGACTTAAACCGATTCGTGGAAAATATACGGGATGTAATTGGCTGAGCAAAGACGTCCTTTCTCCCGGTGTAAATCATTAGAAAATATCTTTGCCTAGCTACTTGTGTAGAAATAAATGGTAATGAAACAAAATTAATTAAAAAACAACACGGACGGACATGTCCCTTTACTCGGCTGTCTATTGAGAGCCGCGGGGGCGTAGCGCTGGGTCATACATTTCATGTATGGGCTTCCAGGAATATTGAAAGTTTCATTCGGGTCATGTGTTTCAAGGAGATTGACAGGGAAGTTTGCAAACAATGTTTTATCTACTGGTGGTCGTTGTCACAGCTTTCATAGTCTTTCAAAGCTCTCATCCTGTCGGCCATTGCTTTGGTGGACGCTTGGAAGAAGGGCACAACATTCGTCATGGCACTTTCACACGTGTACTAATCGATTATGCCTTGACATTTGCCCCGTTGCTTCAGTTTTGCGAATTTAGCGCTTTTTTCTGTACTCGGTTTACGAGACCAGTAGATGGGATTGGCGCGACGACAGACATTAACACGTCAATGAGTGGGAGGAAGGGGGCGTGGGGGCGTGGGGGCGCCGGTTGAGATGGGATGCTATACGGCGCAACGATGCGCTACATCCGAGGCTCCACGCGATCGGATTCACAATATTGAATCCGAGATTATTTCTTGCCACCATTAGGTTTTTTAGGACATAACATTGACCACAGAACGGATCCGATCCTTAAGAAATTTTTAATGGACGAATATATCTCGAGCATCACTATTTCGAGAAATTTTCGGGAAATCGTCTTCCTTGTCGAGAGGTGAGGAGAAAATGTCCCAATTTTTACAACCCTATTAACGCTATTCCTCAAAATTCAATGACTTTTAGAGAATCATACAGGCTTAAATGCGGATCAAATCCACTGTGAATATCTTCATTATATGGACATAAATGTTCTGCTATGAGATAGTTTAGACGCCACTCACTTTTGTTTCACAGCGAACGGTGGAGAGAGCAGCACATTATTTTGGCCGTCAAAACTAGTTTATTTTGGTGTCAAGGATTCTAACTACAAACAAAAAGGTTTTGGCATTCTGATCTACCAAAGTCGTTTTAGATGAAACCTAATTACTCACTATAGTAATAAGGTTTAATTCCGAAATTTTCGTAATGAACGACTCGATACATAAAAGTTTTTTTTCAGGAAAAATTGCAGATTTTCGCTTCCGCACAATTTCTTTTACACGCAGTTACAGCTACACGGGCAAGTTCAAGAACTACGTACAAGTAAATGTAAATAAAAATTTTCGGACGTAGAAAATCGATTCTCTCTAAGTAGTAATAGAAGTAATTTTTTATCCCCGGTTAAATGATTCTGAACTCGAAAATTTGTGGACTAACTCTGATTTTGATTCACGTAAAAAAACGTGAATGAAGAGCGGTTTGTTTCCAGTACGTAAATACCAATGGACAAGGAGGACATCCTGGAAAGTCGCGGTTTCCGACCATCTGGGGAAGCAGGTTTGGCAGTCATTTCTAACTGCTAACCTTTTCCAGCTAACCGTGCTGGCGCCTCTTTTCAGCAGCCGCCTCACCGCTAGCTCACTTGCCTCTTGTTCATCGCCACTTCCACAGCTGTGCTCCCGCCTGCTCCATTTCTTTCGGCCATTCCTCTCGTTCATTGGCCTGTTTTCATTGCTCCATCCTCTAACTCTTAGATTGCCTCCTTCACCACCTTCTCCATCAATCCCGCTCCCAAGCCCTCTATTCTCTCTGCCTTTGCCAACCGCCGCCTCCCCTGTTTCTTCCCCATTTCACGCCCATTATCTCTTTCATTTCCCATCCGTTTCCTTCTTGTATGTTCTCTCTCCACCCACCTTTCTCCATCTACTCCCTACGCCTCCATTCCTCAATGCGTTTCCTCCGCCGCCCTCTCCCTCTGTCTATTCCCACACATCTTCGTCCAACGTTACCGCGCCCCGTCCCCACCACTCCTTTTATGGCTTCCCATTGTCCGCATCAGTCACCATTCCCAGCCCACGGGACACCTCTTTGCCTTCATCTCGTTCTGCCATCCACGCCTCCATTCCACCTTAATTGCCTTTACTTTTCTCCACCCCCAGCCGCCTCCCGCACCTTTTCTCTTGGCGCCTGGGCCTCCGGACCGCTTATTTTACCGACTGGGGCAATGCGTGGCGGTGCTTTGAGAGTTTTTACTACTTTTTTAAAGGCAATAATTTTCGTGAACCAGACGCAACTTTCTCAAATTTAACAAGACGCAAATGTTACTAGTGGTTATGTTTAACTGTTTACCAGAATAATTTAACACTGATTTTTACGGGCTGTGGACAGGCGCCAAGCTGCGGGCGATAAAATTAGACGCGGGCGGGCTGCGGGCTGCTTTCGCTCGCTGAGCGTTCGCATCCTGCCATACGCGCGTCGCCCGCCGCTCCGCCCCGCGCTGTCCCCGACGGTCTATGTTCGTTGGTCTGCGCCCTACCGTTCTCGTAGTTATATCCTACTTTCGCAGCAGAGTCTCTCTCACTTTATCCCTCCCCTTCCTTCTCATCTCTCACTCCTTATTCTACAGTTCTATCCTTTCGGTCCCTCCTCTCACCGTATCTCGTACTTTCTCCTGCGCTCCCCTCCTTCGTATCTCTCCCTCCCTCCATCGGTGTGTCTCCTTCATCTTCGTATGTCGTCTTCTTCTCTCCTCTTTGTCCCTTTTCTCTCCCCTCTTTTCTCCGCTCTCTCCTCCTCTTTCATCCTCTCTCATTTCCCCTCTTTGCTCAATCTCTTCGGTCGCCTCTTTCGTTTCTCTCATATCTTCTGTCTTCCTTTTTTCCTCTCCCTTTTTCTGCTCCGTCTATCTCCCTCGAGTTTCTTTCTTTCTCGTCCTTTCTGGTGTGGAGGCTTGGCGCGCTTGGCCACATTATCGGCACCGCTTCTTTCCCTATCTCAGCTTTCTGTTGTCGCCTCTCATTCGCACACTCACCGTTCGCTGAGCATCTTCTTAAGACCTGAATTTTCCTTGTACTCTGGCATGTTCATATTAGCCCATCCCATGTTGTTCCACTAAATTTTTGGCTTTCTTCCACTCTCTCACGTTGGAAACGATTATTCTCTAGTGCTTTTACCGAATGCATTTTTGGCAATCTTGTCTCTCCTATTTTAGTGAGAGTATTAAATAGAGAGAGTCAAGTTTGAGCGGCCGAGGAGTCCATAGGAGATTTGCTGAACTTTTTTACCTGAATTTTTTGTTTTTCCTTAGTTCTCTTCATTCATTGTTCTTTCACTTCTCTCCAAATGAAGATTGTTTGTGTCCTCCTCTTTTTTTAATACTTTTTCACGTAAATATTGCCCGCTTCTCATTCAATTGTCTTCATCAATCCTCCCCTTCGTTTCCCACTTTATCACGGTTCCTCACTGCTGCCTACCTTTAGCAATGGATGCATTTCTTATCCCCCCTAATCTACTTTCTGCCATCTCTAGACTTATCGGTCTTCGCGCCCCTATCCGCTTTATTTTGTCAGCCACACGAGTTAATTAAGGAACCAAAATATAAAGAGGTTTCTAAATAATGAACGAGGGTCGTCTTAACGGGCAAAATAATCCTCCCCCAGGCCCTTCGTCGCTGTAGCAGCTCAATAGCGCTGCTTGCTTGAAACGAAATTTATTACCGTTACAACTTCAGTGGAGCACTCAACGCAAGCGTGAGGCATCTTTATTGTCAGCCCGGGAGGAAAAGTGCTGATTTTTTTTCAAACATTGACCGAGCAAGGTGTCCGCAAGAGAGGACGCCCGTTTTACCATTCTCGATATTCTTCATTTTCAAACATCCGCGTCGCCCCAGGAGGCTGGCTTGCTTACTCCGCCTCGCGGCTATACATAGGTGCCAGGACCGCGGGACGAGAATTACCCGATGGCAATTAGTTTTGGCGCCGAACCTTGCCTCGGAGGGGTGGGCGAGAGGCATGGCGAGACGACGAACGAAAAGGGACGCCGGGAGGAATCAAACAAAGGATTGGCGGGAGGACGTGTGCGAGGGAGGACGGGTCAGCGAGGACAAAGTTGAGGGACGGGCGAGATTGACAAACAAAATGGGTGGGTGGTCAGACACGGTCGTGCAAGATTATAGTGGAGAAGAACGTGCGGGAGGACGGGCAAGAAGATCGCGAAAATTGGACGGGAGAGTGGTGATGAGAAGTATTCGATAACAAATGATGAATTATTTGGACATACAGACGGCAGACTGGAACGACAGACACGACGGACAGGCAGACGGACGGATTGACTGGACAGGCAGACAGATGTGCAGGCGGGCGGACGGACAGGCCGTAAGATGGACGATGGCAGGCAGACAGAGCAGGCAGACCGGACAGGTAGACCGGCAGGTAGACGTGGACAAGGTTGATGACGCGGCCCATAGAGTACGACACCGATATTCTTAATTTAGGGAGGGTACTTTTCACATAAGCTCTGAGGCATTTTCAAAAAATGGCTTGCTAATTTTTTCGATTAAACTTTGTTATTGGATAGAGTGAATAATGTTTTAAGAGAACTAGTGAAGGTCTCATATTCTTTAAAAACGCTTTGAGCTTTTCGGAAAATTGGCAAACGTTAGTTGTTTTAGACGTTACACACTAAACATATCTAAAAATAGAGATTTTTTGCTTAATAATTTGTTTCTTAAAGATTTAGAATTTCTCAAATAGCTCAATGTACAATTTTTTCCGGAAAATTTTAGTATTTTTCACATAACTTTTGCGTGGAATTGAGGCAATCTTTTAATTTTGTTTAAATGATACGGCACATAAATTCAACAGCTCATTTTACTTAAAGTAAATACATTTTTTTCGTTTTTAAATTTCGGTGGCCCAGCTATATAGGGGCCTCAGACAATTATCCTCGAGGCTATTCCCTTCTGGCGCGCCGCCTGCGTGTAAGTAACTATAATAATATACAGTAATAATGGTATTAATAATAATAATAATGCAATAATAATAAAATTTAATAACAAATATAAAATTGCTTTCAATAAAATTCTGCTTTTTTGTTCTTGGTAATTAACTTAATTCAAGGGCACGTAGCATCTTCTGTTTAATCTGAAAAGATTTTGTGTTATTACAAGGTTTGCTCCATGTTCTAAGTTTATTTAGGCTGCGTAATTTGTGCAACTTCAATCATCTCGTAAGATGTACATTATCACAGTTATATCCGGCCGCACCGGTTTGCGCACAGAAGCGCCAGTTTGTTGTTTGGAATCCGTGCGCTTCTGTGCTTGTACAAATCTAAAGACATTTAAATATCATAAGAAATTACTGCGCTTTCTATGCGTTATTGCGTTTATTAAAAACTGTGCTTCAAATGATTTCTTATAACCTTTCTCGAAAAGCTCGAGAATATTTTCCGTGAAATGAGCTCAATATTTGCCAAAATTATTAAAAAAAACAGATGCGTCATACTCAGGAGGAGTATCTAAAGAATCTTTTTAATGTATCTGAGGTTGATATTTTCTTGACATTTAAGCATTACATTTTTTCAAAAAATTTTTAAAATTTTAAAATGCATCGACTTTTGATTAAATTGTGTGTTGGATAGTCTCAAGGATGTTTAAAATGGTGCTGGTCTCTCATGTTGGTTAAAACTCTGATTTTTTAGAAAATATTGAAAAAAAAACACATTTTTTTTTCGTGGACTTTCCTACAACTAAATATTAAAGATTTTTTCCTTTAGTAAAATCGGTTTCTTTGAAGACAATACTTTTACAATAAAGAGTATGCTTTACAGTTTTTTCTCAAAAATGTTAATTTTTCAACGCCAATTTTTGTGTTCTGTTAACCGTTGTACAATCTATACTATTTTAAATTTTGATTAACATTTTTTCTCCAAAAATGGTCAAATCGATTCTAATGAAATTGGTGTTGGTTGGGTACTCTGAAAGATTTTGCTGGTTAGAAAATGGTTAAGCGTCCATGTTGGGTGGATATTCTGATTTTCCAAAAATTGAACCAATTCAAAATTCGCTTTGGCGTCTTCTCCTACACTTACAAATGCTACAAGCATAAATATTTTTCATAAAAAAGTCTGTTCAAGGGCAAAATAAAATCTTCAAAACAGATCACTTCAATTTTGTTTACCGAATTGGCACTTCATATTTTTTACATAAATTGGAGGTTATTTGGATAGAATAAGAACACTTTAAGAGAAATGGTCGGCAGGTCTCTTGTTTATTTGAAATGACTGATTTTGGCGAAAATTAAAGAATGTTTCGGTGTCTTCCTGAACTCCAATTGGGACAGGTTATATTTGTTGGCGATTGTTGTTAACGCGTTTTTATTATTAGTTTTTCTAATTTTTTCTGCTATGCAAATTGTCTCAGTTTTGTTTGTTTGTGAAAACAAATTCCATTGATGATACGTTTCATTAATGAACTATGGATGTTATACCACTTACAATAGGATTCATGTGTTATGGGACGGAAGAGGTGAGTAAATGCGAAGCCGTTTTCACTCGCCAAACAAGCATCTTGTTTTCATTCCCGGGTTTTACCCTGTACGTTTGAAGGGCCTCTCTCCGGGCAATCTTATTTTGTAATCTAATTTGGAATTAATCCCTGTTGGAGGCGCCCAACGCCTCCCAGTTTGCATGTTAGCGTTCTAGTTCAGCGTTCGGGAAGCAAAGCGATGTCTCTAATTGGCCTTCATTTTCACCGAACCCCACTTGGTGAACATTCTGCGTCGGACCGGGCGGCGCCGGATTGAGGAGACGCGCGCGACTCATGCCCTCCCACGCCCCGGTGCCTTTACATTTTTGTGGATTACATAGGTTGTTTAAAACAACTGCTCCCGGTTTCTTGCTGGAAATGTCGCCACGGCTTGCGCTGCCGTCCGGCTGGCCGCTCCACAGCGTCTCTCCTTTCGCACGCCGCGCGCCTTCGGCCGCCCCCGTCCGCTTATGTAATTGACTGCCTCGCGGGTTTGTTATTGAATCGCCATAATTTCGACAGGGCCGGGCGTGGTGTGGCGAAGACCTTATTAACGGCGGCGCGGCGCGGGCGCGGAGATGCCACCGGGCTCGCACGCTCGGCGGGGGCGGGGGGAGAAATTCGCAGCGGGGGTGAGGACGGTGTGAGGGTAGGCGGAGGATGAAGGCATGGAGGTTGTCGGCATAAACACTTGGCGTGGGCGGAGACACAGGACTCGCGGTCGACTGAGGTCGGAATAAAGCAAAGGCACCGGAAGGAGGTAAAGGCATGAAGGTGGAAACCTGACGCAGATGGTCGGGGGGTTGTCAAGCATTGTAGGTCAAGTGGGTGAAGTCAGGTAGGCGGAAGATTATCATTGTGGCCAAAAAGCTTTTGGGTGGTGGAGGCATTTGGGCAAGGATGAGGGTGCATCAAGTGGGACGGAACGGCCATGGTGGAGCAAGAACGGCATACTGCGGAGTCAATGGAGCGGAGACTTCTGACGGCACGCAGAGAGAGGAGAAATGTTCTGCAGTCAAATGAGGAGGCAAAATCGGTTTGCAATAACTCGACAAGGTTTCCCACGATTGTTTTATTATTCTAAAATAAGAAAAGGGTCATCGGGTTTAAACCCGATCGAAGCCGTGGATTTTTTAGGGGGCGAAAATCCTTCGTACGCACTTTCTGTGGAGGGGAAGTAAAAGACGGCTTGGTTCCGTGTTAGTAGACTTAACTTGCATGTAAAGATCCTCAGCATTAATATGAGTCTGAGCTTAACATTCTAGAACTCGCCTGTTCTCACGCCAAGAAAATACCCCTTCCTCTGCTAGTTGGATTAAAGGAGCGAGCGAAATTTGCGTGGTCAGCGGAAGAGCCGGGCTGATGGGCCCGAGTCTCACTAAGTAAAATAAGGCATTAATTCAATTCGAATTCACCATCGTGTAATAAAATCTTTCTAACGGGGCGTTCTGCTGTTCCAATCAGATGCAAGCTACACCAAAGCAAGTCACAAGTAATTTTCAGGAGGAGTAAAGAGGAGTAATCAAATGCAAGTTAATCAGAACGTTTGTGATACAAGCGGAAGAATCTGCAATCGCGACAACACTGTCTCAAACTGTGCCCGTAGAGCCGGTTCTCCGCTTGTAGGGGGCCTCCTGCAAGAGAGCGCCTCACATCGTCACTCCCAGCGCCCCTCCTGAACGATCCAACCCCCCCCCCACCTGTGGCCCTCCGGCGACTCTCTAAGCTTGCTCTCGGCCGGGCAAAGACGAGCTCGGGAAAGAGAGCGGGGCTTCGCCAGCACAGCGTCGGATGCAGGTTAGCACAAAGAAAAGCGGGGCGGGAGGAATGGGGTGAGCAAGCGGTGGGCAGGCGGGCTGCGGCTCTCGAGGCGGTGGCAAAAGATGGAGGGGCCGAGACGATAGGGAGGGCGTGTAGGAGGGTCGAAGACGAATGACGGAAGCTAAGATTTCCTTGCTTTTGTGGGACGTGTTTTTCGGCCACATTCGTCACGTCTCGTGAATTTCGCCATGTTCTTCGCAGCAGACGGACGGCGTGCATCGGCGGGGAAGCACTGATGTGGGGACGAGATAATGTGTGGTGGAGCAACCAGGGGCGGGGAGTCGTTCGGGGTGGGAGAAATGAGAGGAAGTCCGCGGTGATAGGAGTGGAAAATAGAACGGGGAGATTTCGGCGGCGTCCTGGGACTCGGCGCCAGCGGTGAGGGGGAAGTATGCGTAGGTGGCTGGGGAGGAGGCGGGGTAGCTGGCGCGGTGGCTGGGAGAGCGGCTTAGATGTGTCGGAACCTCCCCTGATAACTCACTGCAGTGCCTCAGAGCGGGTGTGCTATGGTTCTCCACTCGCGACGAGATGTCAGGGTTTTCGGCACTAGCTATGTGGCCTGTTGCTGAGGTATCGCTAGAATGGATATTCGAGTATGTAGAATGGGAAAGATCCCTTTCATGAAGGATGTGAATAGTAAAAAAGAACGTTACCTGGTCTTATTGTACCTCTTCGTTATAAAATCTACACGCCGCTTTCCTAAAGTAAACACAGACGCCTTTTCTAATGCTACGTTTATCCACAATTCAGATTTCACGCACAACATTTTTATTCCCACACGGCGGTAGCAATGTTGGAGTTCGACTGTGTGCCGGACGGTATTATCTACAAATATATTGTTTTAGGGGCGCAGTCGTTTATTTGAGAAGTTTTACGTGAGGTTCCATCTGTTACGGATGTTAATAGAGAAAAGAACGCTTTGGGTTATCACTTGGGCTTACTTTCAAAGAGCCAAACACCATTTTTTCTTATTCTTTTTTTGTATTTGATCATTGGGTTTCATTATTACATTAGACACAAGACCCTTTACCTACAATTAAAAAATGTCACTGTATAAATTCGATACTTAATACATTCGGGGCGCTAATAGCTAGAAAAATGCTTTTTGACCAAGAGTAAGTGAAGGAAAACACAATAATACTTCTGGGCTGTCTCAGCTTGTTTCTCATTCTGAATTTCACGAGACCGGTCTACTCGACTTTCGAATCACTCTCACCTCCTTTTTGACAGTGTTTATTGAGACACGGCAACTCATCCAAGGAATTTAAATTCGCCAACTGCGGAATGTTTTTTCTATTATATCGACGGTCCCAATTAATTTCGCCTGTCTAACAAATTTGGAAAAGAGTGTAGATCTTGAGCGTTGTCCAATTTTTCTCTAATTTCGGGCATGAAATAACAGTCACGTCATACGGAACCGTGAGTCAAAAACTGCAGTTAGGCGAGACGGCGCATAATTTCTATTCGCGGAGTGGTTGCAGCAGTACGAAACCCGAGGATAGGTCCATTGAAGGAGGCGGGGCACAGCGGAGGTGATTTTTGCGGAGGGTTGGGACGCCTGGGGTTGGGTGGGGCGGTCGCCGGCGGGTGTTGGGGGCGAGGACGGGAGGCACGCGGAAGGTTGGGGTCCGCAGGGCGGACGCGCTGCGCTTCCGCGCAAGCGCCCTTCTTCTTCCGAGTTGCACGAAGTCGCGCGGCAGCGAACTCCGCGCTTCTGGCTTCCTGCTTGCTGCGGCTTCCGCGTTCCCCACAAGCTTCCTCTGGCCCCCGACTTTCTTCCTGGCTCCATCCCAACCGCTGCTTTCCTGCATCTCCTTAACTCGGCCGATCCCCAACCGGCGCTTGCCGCTTCTTCTTGCCATCTCTTTCGATTCCTTTTCCGCGAACTTTCCCTCACCCCGCTTCCAGCTCCGTTCCTCCTACCGATTTCTCGCTTCCAACCAATTCCTATCCGGCTTCACCGGCCGCTTGCCTCCTCACCATTCTCCTCTCCTCTTTTCTGGTAGTCGTGTTTTCTGTAGTGTTGTGCTGTTCTGTAGTGTTTATTCACGGCTCCGTCCTCTCGTCTCCTAATTCTCCCAATTGTCTCCGCGATCGCTTCCCGATCATCGAAGGACTTTCCCCGCTTCCTTAATCCGTCTGCTTTTAACTTTTCGTCATCCATCAGCTTCACACGAACGGTTTTCTGGCCGTTCCCCGCTTAAATTCCTATTCCTAGTGACCGGTCCTCACTCGCTTCGCAATCCAAATTTGCTCTCCTTTTCTACTCCACACATTTCCTGCTTCCGAGCTTTCATCTCCATCTATGCTGCTCCCGCCCCATTACCGGCGCCATAACGGCTCCGTTCTCCTTGCCGCTCACTATGGACGCCCCGCTTCCTTAAACCCTCGCTTCACATCTCCGCTTCCTCGAAATTTGGTATTTTGATCCCCTCCCTTGCTTCACCCCGATTTCTCCCCGCTCCAAGCTCGTTGCCGTTTTCTGCTCCAGAAGTTAGCCGTTCCGCTGTTCCTCCCACACCGCGTGCGGTCTCGCCATCCTTCGCCTCTTCACTCGGCGATCACCCGCCCCTTCCTCGCCAGCTTCCCCTCGCGGCGCGCCGCCGCGCCGGGGACAGCGCGCGTCACCGACGGCCGGTTTCGTAAACGCGATGGCTTTAATTCGAACCTCTGCGTCGGGCTTGGGGCAGTCCCGCTCCCCCCATCAGCGCGTCTCTCTTCGCCCCACTCCCGCTATTGGCGCGGCGGGGCGCTTACCTTATTTTCATTTTACCGTGTTTCTAATATATTTAGTGGGGTGGGTCGGCGCGCCTGGGCTTGCGAGCGCCGCGGCGGGGGTCGCCAAAATAATGGGCGTTCATCAACAAGGCGTTTGGCGGTCTTGGCCGTTGTTTTTACGCGAAGAAGGGACCGTCCTCGCCCGCAGAGGGTTGGGATGCCACGCGGCGGTATTTTTTGTGGAATGTCTGGCGCGTAATTCTACGAGTTTTTCTGAGGAAGAGAATTCTCTTTCAGAGTGCCGCTTTCCGTACGCTATAACTCGTTTGGTTTGCGTTTTAAATCTGTTGGTTTCGCGTCTCTATGTTTACGTGATTCGGTCTTTTGCATATTGTGTAAGGTGTAATAGCAAACGGATGCATCTAGATTCTATTATGGCGATGATGCTTGTTTGGGTTTGGGGTTGGCGAGTATATGCATCTTTTGTTGGCGAAGGCACGATATTCTTAGCGGGTGTTGAGATTTAGCGTGGTGAAACAAACCGTGAAATTGAAAGAGTTCAAAAGATATTTGCTCAGCGATAGACTATCGAACCACAATTAACGAGCACTTATTAAACATCTATTTTGGAAACATTTGGATGTCTAATTAGCCGATGATTAATGGAAACAGAAAAGGACATGCGCGCTGCTCTGTTACTTGCACAGCCAATTTGCGGAGGAATTCCGTGATTTTTGAATGTCTACAGTAACTGAAACTATAATAGAAAGTAGTCTAGACTATTCTGGATTACCTTGGAATCTGTAGTACATGCGTGTTTTACTTGCATTGTTTAGGTGACGTAAAAGATCTCTTCTGAGGAGAGTCCATTCTTTTGACATCCAGTCAAGTATCCTTAGTTTTTTGACGTTGATTTGGTTTACTTGCATTAAATACGTGTTTCTAGTTTAGCGGAAATACAGCTTTATTACAGTGTTGTATGCGCTCCGAGGGAGATTTGCCAATTCGAACGCACGAGGCCTTCAGCGTGGAGTTGGTACGCTGAATTGTTGCATGCACTGAAACGCGTGGGGGTGTGGGCTTTGGCCGCTGGGGGTACGCAGTTGGCGCTGCGGCAGTTGCGGGTGGGGCCACATCGCCGGAAGCACGTACGCCAAGTGTTGCATCGACGGCCTGTTGCGCGCGGAACACCCGACCTTCGACGTGCTGGGCCATTGGAGGAGCGCTTCATGCACAGCGGGCGGCGACTGCGAGGATGAGGCTGTTACGCGCTGCGGCTGACAAGGAGTAGCATGGGATGAGGGATAGTGGATTTACAGTTTGGTGATTATTCTTTACTTGCAGCATGTTAAATTTTGCATAATCTTTAGGAAAATGTTATTCCCTCATTTTGATGCTTCCCAAAGGATTGGATGTTTCATTGAGATTTAAAAATTCCGGGGCCATATTACATGAATATTTGCTTCATAGACATCAGGTGATGTAAGATTGAATATTTTCTAATGTCATGTTATGTTGATTTTTAAATTATTTAATATAACACGACTGCATTCTCACGTTTAAAAAATAAATACTAGATTATTTGTACGTTTATTCTGAACCTGCTCTAAATTAAAACCGTTTATTCAAACTTATGAGGTATTTGGTTGTTGAAAAATCTAATCTTACCGATGGCATTGGAGTCGTTTAACCTTGGGTGGAAAAGGAAAAACAATAATAACCGTCTCTAAAGGAAAAGAAAAAATCAAACAACACAACATGATTAGCGGAATTTATGAAGTTGAAAACGTTTTCTTTAGTTTTACTGTCCGTGCTCAATGAAGAGCATATATGCACAGGTACCGTTAGTCGTATTTTTCGTTTTTTAAGGCATCGGATTTATTCCTGATGTTCTTATAGGCGTGGATTTGTGAATTTAAGGCAAGACACGGTCAAGAACCACAACAAGGGACATTCATTGAAGCAGGGCACTAGATTTTTAAAGGATCATACCTGAAAAACCAAAACGGTAAAATGAATCTTCATGATTCGTGGAATCATAAATGTGGACGTGGACATATAAAACGACGAAGCAGAGGCTAGTATTCCAAAACTATAATATTTACTGCAGGCTTAGCCGAACATGCATACTCGTTGACACTCGTTTTATTGTATGAGCAGGAAAAAGAAAATGAAGAGCGGGGAAGAATACTCGAGCAGCCGTAGCCTATACAAAAGTGCGTAGGTCATGGGTTTTGGGACTTTCACGAGACGTACAATAACATGAAATAGAGCCACTTATGTGAAAGGAGGTGAAGAGAGATGAGAACAATGATACACAATGTGGACCACGATGCCGCGACAATAATTACGCGAAAAGATCAATAATTACGAAACAATGCGCTGGTAGAGGAAACGTCTCAGTCGACCTGTCGAGCGAGGAAAGGAGGTTCAAACTGATGTGTACACACGCGGTCGACGACGAAAGAAAAGGTGTCCGGAAATTAAATTTAAAAAAAAAAGGAGAGCAGGCAAGGAGAGGACGAGAAAACTGCAAATTGTAGAAAGTAGATGGTCGATCGTAAATAGCCTGAGGTATCATCTCAGTAGACCCTGTGGAATGCGGGCCCAGACTGGCTGGGTCCAGTTGGCGTGGCGCGCCGCGCTTGTTCGAACGCGGCGGAAGTGCGGAAGACGCAATGGATCATACACCTGACGTCGTTAAGGGCGGCCAAGGGAGCGTGCGACAGCGTCTGTCCGTGCTTCAAGGGGTACTCTCGTGCGTGGCGGGCCCGCGAGCGGCAAAGCAGTCACTGTGGCTTCGGAGACTATCTATACGCGATCGCTACCTGCCTGGAGCGCTGTCGGTCAGTCGACGTGATAAGCTGCATTACTCCCTCTCTGTTACTCTTACATTTCTTCGTTCTCTCATCTCGTCTCCTCCCGCTCGTTCTTCTGCGTCTGTCTGCTCTCTCGTCAACTAGATTATTTATTTCACTTTTTCGTCGAACGCGGGCCTCTCTGCCGACAGATGGTTGTGGTGGTGCACTGTTTTGTAGTATAGAGACTCGTGGCATCTATAACTCGCTTCCTGCTGCCCCTCCCCCCCCCGCTCAACTGCCACCGCTGGGCGGCGAGGCCTGAAAGCTGAGGTGTCGGACCATTACTGTCCGTCGTATCCTGCTCTGTTCTTTTGGGGCATTGCGTGCGAGGTAACACATTAGAGTTGTGTCCGCCCGCTGCCATTTCGGGGCAGCGGCCAGGACATAGAGTGTGGGAACTGTTGTGTTGTTAGAGTGGGGAATGAACTATGGCCCGCTTGAGTAATACGCGGGAGGGAAGGGACTATGACTAAAAGCAAGCCGGAGCGAAAAGAGAGTGCGTCCGTCGCTCTATAAAACACTAATTTCCGGATATGCGTTTGCTTTTGATGCGCGTACGGTTAGACTGGGGTTGAAATGAACTTGAACGAAGAACGCGCTAGTAAGAAAATCACTTCAAATTATTCTTTACTATAGATAACAATTACTCCTGGCCTATTCATAGTCTATGCGTGATCTGGGCTGTCCGGGTGACGTCGCGTCGAAGGCTGTGTTGCCGACGTTTCGACCATCTTGTCGTGGTCTTCCTCAGGGCTGGTATGCCTACGACTTCATCTATTCAAAGTCTGCCAAGTTTATAAAATATAAAATATACCCCCCTATTTGTACAATGCTCGAACATCCATGTTGTATATTAAAGTATTTGAATAAATAATGTTATTTACAAAGCTATGCTAAGTGTCATTTACATATTAAAAACTATGGAAAGTATCACTGTAATGAATATTGTGTTTGTGCATGCATTTTTATTTTTTATTTAAATGTGGAGTGAAATGTTGAAAACGATTATACAATATCGACTCTCTGAAAAAAAATAATCCATTCGGCAAATGTCACTCCGGAAGTAGTACGTAATATTGGGAGTTCAATATTCTAATAACCAGCCTTTTACACTTATTAATTGTGATTATAAATTTTGCCATTTGTGCGTAGGCAGAACGTAAACCAGTTATTGAATTTTGTGATGTTTGTTACGGCGATTCAGGGAAATGGGCGTGCATTTAAAAGTGAATTGCTTCGCCTCATATATTGGGATTATATGATGGCTATTTGTTAATTCAAAAAATATTAAAGTTTAATTTATCCTTCACAAAAGGTAATAGAGACGTGGGGAAAAAAACTCACAATGTAAATGATGTGTAGTTTCACGAACATTTCTGAAGGCACATACAATTTGTACTTCTTTCCATTGATAGTTGAGGGTTTTAGTCAGTGAGGACCACGATGTCGTTTCGTATTGGATTCAAACGTAAGTTATTTCGGCGTCCTGTCCAACACTGGTTAAGACCGCTACGGCAGTCTTATTCCATCCCATTTTTTGCCAGAAAGCCGAGCAAAATTTACCACGCAATTGTATCATCACTTCCGTCGTGCTGGGCCTAACAGATAGTTGAAGAGCTAGAAATGCAACTCTTTGCGTCTTGCAACTAAGCACTTGCTTTGAAACTAAACTCTCGTTCCCACCCCTCAGTCGGTTCTTTCCTACGATTTCTTGTGATGTAACATAGTTCCCTGGCGCTTGTTGCTAAGAGTGCAATGAGTCGCAATTTTCTTTCTCACCCAATACGATGCCCCCGTTCTGTTCTGCGCTTGGCTCTAATAGAGACGGCGACGTGCTAGGCGCCACGTGCCCCGTCGGAAGCGCGGGTCGGCCATCTTGCCCTCGCGCCTGTAATTGCCTTCCGCCCGCGGCCCCCCGCCGACGTTTAATATCAGGGGGTGACAGCCCGAGACAAAGCCTCCTCTGGCATTTTTAATTCCCGGCCCGCGCCGCCCCACCTGCGATGTTACGAGCGCTCTCATTGGCCGCGCGTGCCGAGCAACCCTCTTCACATTGGTGGAGTCCCCCAAGGCGAGGGGAGCGGACCCCGGCGCGTCGTCTTATGCTCAGCAACGCGAGGGTGTTAACCTCCCTTCCATCGCCCTCGCCTCTCTCTTCGCCCTTTCCCGGCCCTGTCTCGCCTTCTCGGCGTGCCGAGGGCGGCAGAGTGGATTTGTGGACGTGTTATTACGTCATTTGGAGGCCGGGGGGTGCGTGTTCACGCGGCATGTTGGGATTTAAATGGAGAGATCTCAGGAAATGAGTACATCGGAACGGATTGCTCTGGATGACACCAGACGCGCGCAGATTTATGCGCCTTGTTTTGTCGGGAGTTGGTTTCTCCTCTGGCACTCCCCAAGAATGCGTTAAAGCATTCTGACACGAACGCCTTGTTTGGAAGTGGACGAGTTAGTTATTTCCCTGTAACGAGAATTTTCTCGGACCATTATTTCCTTCAAGTCATTTACGTCGAAAATGGTTGTAGACGTTTTTCATTATCTTGAGGTGCTTAACTGCTTGTAGTTTATAGGCCCCGGCTGCGAAATAAATTTGGTGTGGTGGGTACACGGGTTCAAGTACTCGAGATAGAAGTTCTTACTGGGAAGTGTCGTTTCTTGGAACTGTGCTCTCCTTGTAAATATGTCAATACATACGTTACAGGTGCTCTGTTTGTGTCTGTTAGTTTCGAGAACACCATTCTATTATATTTATGTTACATTAACATTTCTCGACGGCTTGTTCACATTGCAACACACTGTCAAGGCAAAAAGCAATATAAAATGTTTTACAATTCCGACTTTTTTGCTGCCTTTTGTGGGTACGATTAGTTTTGTTTCGTGTGTTGTATTTAGATTTCGAAGGTTACCATACAATTTTTCTCTGTCAATCACGTGAAATATATCATATTGAATACCAGGTCGTGTAGTTTAAGTCAACTAGTTATTTTTGGTGAATTACACATAAAAATAATGTACTAAACGATCGATAGAAGAAAATTGTTTAGTAAATAAATTGAAAGGGAACCAAAAATGTGGAGATTTGTTAATAGACAATCGCAGCTATTCTACATATTTATATAACCAACTTTGTCACAACTCTTTTATAACTATCTTAGCTAAAGGCAATCTCAAGAACACATACAAACTCGTAAGTCTTCTTGTGACAAGAAAACCAAAGTAAGTAAAGTTTCATAGTAAGGATCAGTGGAACTCAAAATACTCCTCATGGAATTCTTCACATACTACATTCATCATCTCTTAGTAAACACGTAGTAGTTGCAAAGGTATGCTTCCGTTGTAGCTCGGGACGCTGTTAGTGTCATCCTACCTTAATACAACACACCAAAAGCAATGAAAATAAATAAATATAAACATTTAAAAAAACAATTTTAAAAAACACTGCAATAACTAAGAACAAACGTTATTTTGAGCAGGGAAATGTCAAGTACTGTGCTCTTGAGCATGGTAGTCTTTTTACTCATTTTTCGATCCTTTTTTGTCCCCCAGGAAGTTCAGACCCGAAAAATATGCCTTTTCCCTTCAGCTCCGCGACCGTCCGCTGTTCTTGCGCGATGACATTTCCAGTGTCCGGGAGCTCTGATCGCCTCCCGTACCCGCCCGTTCGTCCACCTCACCCCCTTGGCCTACCCTGTCAACGCCCCGCCCCAAACCGACACTGTCCCTCCTCACACTTGCTGACCTCCGCCATCACCCAACCCACAGTCGTCCCAGCCTGCACCCTTTGGCCGCCCAACGTCAACGCCCCGTCCCAAACCAGCCTTGT
>BOPP01000036.1:5161501-5210288 GCA_017312745.1 Gryllus bimaculatus
GGGCAGGGGATGGGGCCAGCAGCGAGGACAAGCCGCGGGGCATGTCGCGAGCAGAGGTGAATTCGGGCCTTGTTATCGGGACAAGCTCCCTAGGCAAGCCCTCGCAGCCTTTTAGGGTAAGGGAATGCTGACTAATGAGAATGGAATTGAAGAGATTGAATTTGTGTCGAGAAAGACACGGAATCTAATCTGTCGTGAAGTATATATGTTTTGTTGTGGAGATGTAATATCTGTATGATTCGACTTTTACCCTTCTGTCTTTCCGTGGAAGCGAATTAAATTATTCCGAACATTTTAACATACTAATTAATTTTTTGCGAATGAACCGTAAAGAAATATTTGTTTTTGTTGTTTTGTATATCATTCATCTTTTGATTCATGTTAATGAAGCGCGAACGCTCCAGTTACTGTGAGATTTCTTTTGAGATCTTAACAGGGACAATTGTCTAATGAAGTTTATTTTCACCACTCTGAAATACGTTAATTTATTTTGTATCATGTATCATACTTATAACGAAGAGGAGTTTCTGATATGTATTGAGTATTGATGTATATAGTTGTGCATGCATTTTTGTGTGTTTAAGTCTCATTCTTGGCAATTTTTATCACTTTTGGTTTTAAGATAATATTGCTATTGTATCTTTGCAACTTGTGGTATTTGCAACACCATTTCGTTTCTGTGGTGCTGTGGCCTTGTGGCCGGTGTGGCACCAAGCGACCACATCTCTTCCGCCTCTGTCTCTCCTTTGCGCGGCCGCCGCCGAAGTCACCGCCGCCGCCGCCGCCGCTCGCGTCTTTGCACGAGGCGATACGCATCCATCGCAACCGTGCTCGTGTGTGTATATATGTGTGTGTGTGTGTGTTTTTCCCCGTTGACTAATGTATCGCTCGCTGTGTGTTCCAGCTGGTCCAGATGCGGGTAAGTGGGCAGGCAGAGAGACACTGACAGTGGGCAGAGTGGGAGAGAGGGACTGAGTGACAACCAGACCGCCTACGCCTCCGGAGCAGCCAGGTCCGGCCCCCTGTCCATAGTAGCTATTTCTCTCAATATAATTTTTGCTTCCGCACGCTGGCACCTTCTCTCGCGCGCGCATGGACACGCGCGCGCGCCCGCCCGCCCGGGGCGTGCGCCGGCCACGACTGGACACGCGCGCGCGCTCGGCGTCGCACTCGTGCTCACCGACACCATTGCCACTAGTGTCACGCTTCAACACGCATCCTCTCCCAATCCTTTCCTGGTTGGAGTTCGTTCACAGCGAAATACCAATTTTATGACAATGTATAATTTCCATTTAAAAGAAATGAATTTACGCGATGTACCAACGTTTTACAAGCATATAAAACACACATCTATTTTTTCTGAGGTGGTTTACTGACTGGGAAATCTAGAAAATCTTTCAATCGCGTTAAAATTATAATTATATATAAATATGAATATTATACTTTTTAAATTATAATTTTTAAATAAAACTTTAATAATATCGCAATCCTTTTTTAAGTAATTTTTAAATTAAAGTATAAATTCGTTATGAAAAACTTGATTTATGTTAGTGTTTCTTACTAATTTACTTGTTGGTTAAACTGGTAGTCATGGGTGGTTGGGTAGTCTTGGTACAGTTGACCAAGAAAAACGTATCATATTTTGCGAAATATTACTTATTATTTTACAACAACACAAAGATTCCAAATATTTTACGAAAGTCAAAAGACCTTTGAATATTCCGTTTTGAGTGTAATCCCTACATTTTGAGGAGCTCTGATGGCGAGTACTCGTATAAACATAAAACTATAAATATATAATTCAAATGTTATTGCAGTATAAATATTCTGAATGATTAATTGTTAATAATGGAGGTGTAAATGCCTGTAAGAGAAAAATTATAAATTCGCTCTCCAGAATAAATAATGCACAGCTAGCTGGGTTACGCACCGAAGAGAGTTTTTCGCGTTCGAGGAGAAAAACAACAATAACAACCAGACTGCTACACAGGCTAAAATTGAAAATTCATTATTTGTCTGAGTGGTAGGAAATAGAAGGCAGACAAATTCGACTTACGATCGTCTGGATGATATTTAACGCATCATTTGACCAGAAATACCCGTTGTGAAATGGGATATAAATAATTGGGACTCTCCCGAAATAAGACTCCTCCTTTCATAAAACTAGGAAAAAATCGTGCAATATGATATAACACGTTTGGACATTTGAGATACGTTCATAATTTCATCTTTCCAATTTAGAACCAATGTAAATACTATTGTGGTTTAATTACACTTGGAGCTGTGGATAGTACAGTAGATTCATACTAGCTTTCACAAGCGACTCTGATTGCAATTTCTACCTTTAGTGTAGGTCTTTTCTTCCTGAGTACTTCTCATTCGACCCCGATGGCAGAGTAGCCGATTCCTTTCTCCATCCATCTGTCCCATATTACACCCTTCCCCGTGACCGTTCGAGAAAATACAAACAACGACCACCACCACCACCACCATCACCACTACCACGGCCCGACTTGCATTGGCTTCGCGGCTTTTGTGTGTATTGTCCGCATGTCGCTTGTCTGGGCGGGGCTGACGACGCCCGGACGCCAGCTGCTGTGGCTGCTATGCCGCCATCTCGCCACGCTGCGCTCTTCGCCACCCTACATCTCAACTCCACTCACCGACAGGAGATCTGTCTCTCGTGGACGCCGCGCCGGGCGCCCTCCACGCATTCCACAGCCACTCCACGCCACGCCACGCCACTCGACTCCGCGGAACACTCACGCGCTCCGAAAACGCCTAGGGCTGACCGCCTCCACACCCAACAATTGGCCGAAACGTTTTTATATTGTGGAACCAATCACTGTCACACCTTATCTAAACGGTATGGTATGAAAGGGAAACGACGTAAAATTACGTACAATTTAAAGTTTCTTACCGAGATATTACAAGCACAATGATATATGCTTTGTCAGCCGCCTCAAGACTTGATTCCTTGTTAGTCTGTTCGATTGCTTTTGCCATCAATCAGCTGTACCTATTCAACAATTTACCAACGTTAACACGTGCTTTATTTTACCTTGAAAGTATTAACTCAGTTTCATAACTGTTTTGAAGTATTTTGTTTTCACGAGACCATTTCTGTGTGTGCTAACTGCTTGAAAGTCAAATAACGCCGATGACGTACATTAACAAAACATCACATATGAATGCCGTGAAACTGTTGTGCATTTGTAATTTTGTTGGCAGTGAACATGTGAGTGAATTTATTATAATAATGTTGTGTAAAAGTGTGTACTTATAAAGGCAGCATTCTAGGACGTATGATAGAAGAATGCGAGTGTTGTAGTTATTTTCACAGCTTCGTAAATTTAGTGTTCTTGTACACGCATGTGAGAAGGAGTACGTTGTCAGTTGTACTGATTTGGTAGTGTTGTTTGCAGTTGTGTTGAATACGCATGATTACTTTCACGTGTTTGCAATATTATCTTTCTAGGTAACTCAGAAGTTGGGCTAATGTCTCGCTTTCTTGGATTTACTTCCGAGGAAAGCAGTAAAATATAGCATGGTTGTGTTTTTGCTGAGTTGCGAGAACAAGAAAGTATACGAATACTCATCTAGAAAAAATGCACTTTTTGTGAGACAGAAACAAGTTTGTAGTTTCAGAAAGTTTCCTTAAGTTTGTCTTTTTCATTATGAGGCGGTTGGTAGTCACGTAGTAGAAAACTAGCTGAATCATCTGATATTTGATTTACATCATATGTGTAGAAGTCATCACACTGAGTCCTTTTCTTAGTGATAGATATAGATGTTACTTAGTAGTAAATCTTTGATATAATTTGATACGAGAAGCCACTTCTACCTGGAAAAAATCAAATAGTTATTAGAAATTTCTGATTCACTGAATTGGTTATAAAACGTCAATTCAACTGAACTTAGATGACTTCGTAATATGCTTATATAAAATTTGCTCCTTTAAAGTGAGGCAAGTGACAGTTCAAAAATGTTCACATTTTTTTTTCAAGATATCGCGGTATGACAGGTTTGAACCCCTCTATACCATTAGACTAAAGATTCAAAACCAGAGTCCCTGCGTCTCGTTCAAACGTTAAGACAATTTGACCAGCATCATCACTGTAACCGGTGACCATCTACTGCTACCACTGAAACAGTAGCCCTGCGGGACTGGGCCTGTCAGCTCTCTATTGGAACTGTCAGCAAAACTACAGAAAACGAGGGGCGCTAGTGTCGTCCGGTACGGCTTTGCGTAATGTTTGCGTAACTTTCCTAACTAAATATTTGACGTATTTATGGGAAATACGTTGTATGTGGAAATCGCAGTGCGATATAGGAGGGAAGTAGTATTTACAATGATGATAATTTCATAAAAGAACCGTGTGTCAATGAAAGGCAATATAAGCGCGGCATGCAAGAATAGTGCAAGAGTAAAGCGCGCCACTACAAGGGTTACCACTAGTTTATAAGTAAGGCGATGCGATGCCAGGCGCGGGAGATGGTGGGGGAGCGGTGGCGGTGCTATCGACGTGGGGCGGGGACGTGCTTCGTGGAAGGGCGGGGGCAGGTCCCGAGCCACCTCCGTCGTCGCCCTCCGTTCACGGTTCTCGACGCCCCCTGGGCTGCTGTCTCATGATCCCCCTTTTCAGGTCGCGCTGGCATTTCTACCTCGAAGACGCCCTTCACGATTTCTCTAACCATAAAGGGCATACGAGGTTTTGCGATTATTTCAGTAAGTCTCGCACCGCCTCCGTCAGTCCTGGAGAGCATCGAGACGTTACTTTGGAAATTGTCGTAAGTGAGAATACTGTGATCAAAAGTGCTTCGGATATGGAGACTCCGAATGCGCCATAAATCACTCGTACACGAACTTGGAATATAGCATTTTGAGCTCTAAACTATCATCCAAATAGGAATCGACATGAGCCATCCATCAGTTATAACATTTTCTTTTTTGGTATAATTAGCAACATTTGCGGTGTATCTCATATTTTAAACTTATTTTATTTTTTTTTACTCTAAAGTAAGAACCTGTTATGCATTAACCGTGGTACGATTACCGCAACCTAAAAAACTACTATGAAAATGTGTTTAGGGCTGTAGTATCATGTCTATGATGTCATCGCGCCTCTGATAGGTTCGAAAACGTTCGCTGATTGAGATGGCGGTGAATAAGATGCGCAGTAATAAACAGTAAAATTTGTGAGTATTTATTCTATATAGAGGGGAGATAATAAATGGAAAACAAGTAAGCAACAAAATTTATCAAAATTCTCAGCGTATCATAACTCATTCCTTTGTAGTAGAGGTTACTCACAGACAATTATTTATTTATGAAACTTCCAGATATCTAATATCAATGGACCTGATAGAGACTTCTATTGACTTCGGTTTTCATAAAGTTGGGCACTTCAACATTATCAGCTAGAACCGGCTAAACAAGACTCGTTCCTTATACTATATGAATCACATTGTGACGTTCTGAGCTGTTCTGTGACCTGAAGTATCAACAAAACGACTACGACTATAGTACGATTTATTTAGTCGTGTACTTGACGTAAACCAGCTGTTACGGTTTCATCCAATCGGGAGTTGATATGTCGCTACAGTGTCACTATGGGGACGTTCAAGCTCCCGATTGGACGAAACCGTGAAAATCTGATTTATGTCAAGTGCATGGTTCCTAATAAAGACCACAGTTCCGTTGCTTGCCGTCTCCGTGTGACACGCTCTTCGTCGAGTTGGCGTCGGCCCGCGGGCCGACTTCCGCCTGGGAGGGCCAGGCGCGCTTCGGCCAGGACGCGAACGCGGCGCGGCGGTGCGGCATTGACCTCTTTCTCGGGATCAATAGCAGATGCACGGCCCTCCAGCCGAGGCCCGCGCGCGTTCACGTGCCCACGCGCTCGGCGTCGCTCTCGAGCTCGCCCTCTTACACGCCCTCCCCTCCCCTCTCTCCCTCGCTCACGCATTCGCCCTCCGTCGCCCTCGACTTTCTCCTCTCCCACTCCTCCCTTGCCCTCGCCCTCGCCTTCGCCCTCGCCCTCGTACTTGCTCTTGCCTTCTCCCTTGGCTTTGCCCTCACCCTTGCCCTCGCCCTCACCTTCGCCCTCGCCCTCACCTTCGCCCTCGCTCTTGCGTTCGCCCTCGCCCTCTTCCATGCTCTTGCCCTCGCCCTTGGCTTCGCCCTCTCCCTTGCTCTCGCCCTCACCTTCGCCCCCGCCTTTGCCTTCGCCCATCGTTGCGGTGCGAAGGACTTCTGTGCCATATGTGCCAGCAGCTAGTGCGTGTTGTCATGGCAGTTTATTTGTTTTGCAACTCATCACTGCTATCGTCATCGCCGACCAGAATAAGCATCAATCACTCTTTTAAGGCCAACGCCACTACCACACCGTCACCAAAACTTCTACCAGAGCTATTATCCTGAACATGATCCTGGCCTATCTGGATACTATCCTGACCATAACACTCCTCACCATGCGACCTACCATGAGTACGTGCAACACTATTACTAGCACCTTTATTTACGTTGGTATGTGCTTTCATCCATGTTCTGTAGACGTATAGTTGACATGATGGTTTCACTTTTCTCTTTCTCTATTCTACAAATTGTGTTTTAAGACTTAACTTTCTCCCAACACCATCAATTGATTTTCATGTGATCAATTGCTTCTTTTTATTTCACGCCGCAAGCATTAACGTGGTATTATGTCGACGGTTATATGACTTCATCTTTCTCTCATACCATTTGCCGCAACTTCGTGTATTTCCATACAGCAAAGTGAAACTACAGCGTGAATAGTAATATAATAAGATTATCGATTACCTCCTAACATGTCAATATCTGCTTGCGATGACAGAACAGAGCTCTCGAACACAAGTTTATCGTCATCGGCATATCCTTTATTTCACCCTCTGCTCGTCGCCTCTTTCGCCTTTCTTCTCGTCGGCATTTTCACCCTCGTACTTCACATCCCCCTCAGCCGCGGCTGTCACCATTGCCGTTTGTCTCCATCATCTCCCCTGCCGCTGCCGTCCCGACACCGTCGCATGCATAAAAAAAATTGGGCCGTATTAACGGGCCCGGGGCCGCGGCGGTGGCAGCGGGGCGGGTGGCGGTGGGGGCGCGGTAGGCCGTGCAGCGGAAGTGAAATGATTGCTTCCGCCGGCCGAGCGGACCAGCGCACAGGCCTGACGCGGGGGCGGGGCCGGAGCGGGACGGCGGGGCACCTAAGGGCTCGTTCGCACGCACTCGCGTCTGCCGGGATTATTTAAAGCCGCACGCTTCGGCGCGAGTATAGGGCCCCGCGGCCCGAGGACTTTCAACGGCGGCGATGCTTCCCGCGTCCTGGCGCAGGCGGCGGCAGCTCCGGGGAGGTGGGTAGGAGAGAAACGGCCCTTCCTTGACTTGGGAGAGGTGCGGGGAAGAAGTTTGCCTAGACGCCCGGGAATTCAGGCGAAAAGATCCTTGATTTTTTCCGGTCCTTTCCAAATCTCACATTGAGAAGATAAATCTGGCAGTGCACCTACTTGGGAAGTTTTTTCTTTCTTGATAGTTATTTCCTTATTAGAATTCATTAGACATTAGACATTTTAATCTGAATATAAAATATGACCTTTCAAATTATAAGGGCAAACTATCAATGAATTTGCCGCATTCTTTCTGTAAATGCTCTTAATTTTGAAAGTACTACTACACAACACTGTTTTTGTAGTGCTTTCGAATTCATTGAGGCAATCCGTATCTCTATTTATTCTTCGCTTATGAGTTCTTTTATTCCATTCATCTTTCTAAACCTGATGCCACCTACCTTACCTTCAAGGCACACTTTCCAATCTGCGGCAACAGTACGAGTATTACTGTGTTCTGTCGTCCTTCCGTTTCTTTCTTAATTTCAATACAGATTTATACACAGTTCACAGAAAAAAACAAACAAAATATAATATTGCCTCGCCGTACTTCCGAATCTTCAGTGCCCCAAGTTGAGCATTAAAAGGCTGCCTCTGCATCTGTGTCATTTTTCTACAACTTGCCCTCTGTGGCGTCTTGTGCTCTGGCTCGCGCGGAGCTCGCGCTCTCTCCACGCCTGCCACCTCCGCCTAAAGGGCAGGCGTGACTTGGGTGTGAAAGACGGCGGGCAGAGCGCGGGAGATCTCCGCTTGTTAGGTAAAAACAAAACCCAACTTCATCCTACCCCCGCCGCATGGTTCGGCTCACCGCTGAGTTCGCGAAGTGGTCGCCCTGTTTAAAAATAAATTTACTGCGGGGATCGCGGTTGCCAACCTGGCGCCGCCAACTTTCCCTCGCGCCCCGCACTCGCCTGTCCGCCGTGGCCGCAAGGGCGGGGAGGTGAGGGGAGTGGCTGTGTTTGGCATGCGAAGCGCGCTGCGCAGCTTCCCAGTGGAGGCCGTTTACCCCGGGGCGAAAGGGGCGTGGCGCGACGACCCCCCCCCCAACTCCTTCCCCTTTGCCACGCCCGGTGCAGGCGCACCTCGCATGAACCGAGGTTCAGCCCCGGGCCTGGGCGGAGAGATAGCTGGGATACGGGCGTCCAGCGAAGTAGATGCCTATCGTGGCATTTTTTTGTAAAGCCCGGCAGCTTAATCGAACAAAATGAGTCTTTTTTGGTTACGGTAATGACGTGTAATCTAAAGACATTGTCGTGATCTTCATTAAAGAAGGAATCTACGGGGGGGGAGAGAAAAAAATAAAACCTCGAAAAAACAAAATATTGAGAATAGTTTTCTTACTTAGAATCGTCTAAATCTTTTTATAATTGAAATTAAATTAAAAATATCTGTGTGTTGGGAGTATGTTGTACCTGTTTGCGCCATCTTACTGATGGTACCTTTTTGAGTTTTCACTTCCCACAATAATCTTGTATGAGTATTCGAAAAATATGGAAATAAGTACTTTCAAAATTTAAGTTTAGGTCGTTTAAGAACTCGTTTATTTAAAAATTAATTTAACTGTTTCAACGGTAATTGGAAGTCGATGTTTCTCAAACAATATTAGTGATGTTTTTTTCTTAGCTACGAAGTTAAGTTTCTTATACAACCCCTAGTTTAGGGCACTTCCTAGATTTTGTTGCCCTGAAGTTGTCCCCATTTCGTAAGGCGATGCGCGAGTTCGCTTTTTCATTTATGTCATGCACGTGACTTTTTAAAAAGACGATGCGAAATTAATTAACTTTCAGTGACCTTTTAGCTGAGAAAATTGCAGAAGTTTCAACCCACATTTTATCCGGTCTCTTAAAACTTTCTATATGCAAAACCCACTGTAAAATAAATCGCTGAGAGGGTCGATTTCTGAGTTTAATGATTAAAATGCGCTGCAATTTTGAAGAAAAGAGTCTCTCCCATGTATCAGTCACGCGCGTTGATAATGTAGCAAAGTCTTGGGACCGGATTATAAACCGAAAATTAAATTTGCGTTTTATGCTAGGCACTATGTCAATTAGATGACAACTACATGTATTTAACAACAAGACCCTAAAAATGGCACATCAGCAATCTCAATAGTGTCGCCTACGTTTGATACAACAGATGTGCGATTTTAATATGTGGTCGCAAGACGTAACTCGTTGCAATGTGAAATCAATATCTTGACAATGCCTAAATTGTTTCTCTGTTATCTTGTTGAAGCCACGGCCATTCCATCCTCACAGCCTCCAGGCGACGACCGGAGGCTGTGTGTTGTTTTTCACCGTGTGCCTTTTAAAGCCAAATGTGCATTTGTAGTTCTTTGTGGTGTTTCTCCAAAGTAATTAAATCGTTTTGCCCGTAATCACATCGTGGTAACTCTAGCGAATGCGATTTCGTTTTTCTTCTGTAGTTAGCATCGCCGCAAACAGCTCCCCAAGGAGCGCGCTCGTGTGCCACCGTGAGTTTGTCCCCGTGCGCCAAAAGGCGTCGCGGCGTCTTCCAGGCGCCCGGAGTTGGCCGTCGGAGCAGATCCCGGGGGCGCCGTAAGCGGCTGGGACAGCCCGGCGCCCGCCGCTGCCATTATCATTATTACTGCCGGAAACACCCCCGCCACTGGCCTCACCTCACCTTTCCTCCACTATTGCCGCCAACTCTGCCACCATTACCATTACTATCATCATCACCATTACCAGCAGCAACAGTAACAACAACAGCAATGACTACAAAAGAAAAGGCACCACCGCCTCCTCCCAGCAACACCACCATCATCCATACTCTATCTTTAACAACACAATAATCCCCACCTGTATCAATACTAAGTACCCCGGCCCTACCACAGCCTTCATCTACAGCACCGCTAACAGCGCCATCGTGCAGATCATTTCTATATACACATCCATCAATATCCCTATTAAAACCACTACCGCACCCCTTTTATCAACAATCATCATCATCATTAACTCCCATTATCACCACCACTACTAGTACTACCACCACCTCCATTATCGTCGTTAACTTTTTCACCACTATTATCGTCGTCAACACACTACCACCACCACCACTACAACTAGTACTACCACGGTATTGTAACACCTGCCATCATTACCACTACCATCGCCGCTACCACCATCACCACCACTACCACCATTATCACAACGCTATCATTATCACTACCGCCACCGTCCCAGTAAAAAAATTTACGAAAGACACCATACTCCCACCACCATATCGTTGGCGTCACTACTGCCATCGCCTCTACTATTGCCACCGAAGCGCTCGCTATCACTGCCGCCGCCACCCTCCACGCTGTGGGGCATCGATCCCCGGGCCGCAGGTTAATGGGGCGCGGGATGAGATGGGCGGTCACTCGGCAGCCCGTGTACTCAACGCTAAGAGGAATGCGTATGCTACAGCTGCCAAGACGACTGCTCTACCGAAATCCTCCCTTTTTTTCTTTTTTCCTCAATCATCTTCATTCCTTCTTTCTCTTCTACCTTTGGTTCTTCTGTCGTGCGAGACGCTTTGAATAGCCCAACACGCTGTTCGTGTACGTTCAAACTCTACTCTACGAAGGCTGAGTTAGGCCCATTTTACCTTGGCCAATACTAGAGATACCAAAATATTGACAATTTAATCAAGGAAAAGCAAGTGGATGGTCCTCATAATATCTCCCCACATTCTCCTTACTATCGCTGATATCCTTTTTCCTGCCGCCATCCCTTTTGTTGATGCACCACTATCAGCCAATCGTGTTCTTCAAGCGGATATTGAACATTGATATCTTGTCTGATGTTTGAAATTGTAGTGTTCTCCCTTCACCTCCCATACAGTGTGGTGTTTAAATTCTTAGCACTTTTTTTTATTTCAAGTGCGAAAAACGGACATTTTCTTGCATTATTCCATTTCTTTCACCAGCAGTACGTCCAGTGGAGCATTCCCTCCTTAATGCCACCGTCTCCACCGCTGTGACTGTTACCGTACCTGCTTTTCCGTTCCGCCGTCTACCTTTACTACCTACCCCGCACCTCCGCGTTTAAATAGTTTAAATTGACTTAATCAGGTTAATGGACACGCGAGCTCAAGCGTCAGTCGGGGGACGATTACGAGGGAGGTTTTACAGTCGGACAGCGACCTCGTTCGGAAGGCGCGGGTCGCAGACAACGGTCGCCTGCTCGCTCTCGTGACGCTCGATGAGCTCTGACCCCTAGCGAAGCTTCTGCGGAGATCAAATGCCAAATTACGCAGCAGGAGATTTGCTGGCAGATTTTAACTATCGAACCACCAAATCCTCCTGATAATTGGCATTGTTGTGGTTTCATGTATTTAGTCGTAAAAATACCTTTCGGGCTGGATGACCATGATCTATCGGACATTCTATGCTCGAACGTTTCGCCTGCAACTGCGACAGGTATCTTCAGTGGCAAATGGGTATACAGCCATCCAGTCCGGAAGATAATTTTAGTAGTTTATCCAGCCGTGAATGTATATATTGCTTTATTAATGTTTTTAGAATTTGTGCATTACTTTGTCGGAGTTTATTCTGAAGTGGTATCCAACAATCCTGCAAATTTCATTGACAATAGTATTACGATAATGTGATAGTCTTAAATATCATTCCTTCTTTTAAACTATTGTAACACACACCGAACGGTATACGATACTGACGGAGTGGCCAATATAATGTAAAACTCGTGACGAAACTGCATACATTATTTGGGTATACAGTATAGATTTGTAAGGTTGTTAAGGCTTGTTAGTACAGATTTAGGGTGAGGTAATTTTTTAAATTGTGATTCTTGCCCGCATTGTTTTCAGAACTATTTTTGCTTATTACTTCATTTGCGAAAAGAACAGTTCATTCGATAGAATAACGTACTAAAAGTATTGAAATTGGCATGAGAGTATGGGCTTCTGCATGAGGAAAAATCATTTCTATGTTACATTCTGATTTCATGAGTCAGAATGTAAAATTAATTTTTTTAGTTGACTACTAGGTTAACTGAATTTCATTATGAAAGATCTTCTCATTCCTTGAAAGTATAGTTCGCTCGTAAAGTTTCGCCAAACCGCGTTGGATCAGGGCGTCCTATGAAAAACTGCATTTAAGTTGGTACTGAGAAACACGTGAGAGAGGAGATCACTCTCAGCATATTGTATGATTGTTGTAAGTACGTAATGTTCGTTTTCTTTTATTACAAGCTGCAACTAGTGCTACTAACATAATTTCTGTTGTTCACCAGCAAGATGCCACTGTGGAGAGACTTTCCCGGCGCCATGTATATTCTATTTAATGCACCTAGATATCGCAAACGCTGTGATAAAGTACTTGTGACGTAAAATGCCAATTTGTTTCTGTTATAAAGGTGTCAAAAGTGTCACCTGTGTGAGCACTTAATGCTTTGATTCAACTTGTTAATATTTGCTGTTAATGTAGACCAAGTAAAGTGCCGTACAAATAATAGCCTTTTTCTGTCACAGCATGAGGAGTCCGCTAGGGAGTGCTGTACAGATCGATAAGTCATTAGACTAACGCGGAGTGCTCGTTTCGTTTACTCACTTCTGTCGGTCAAGGACTCCTTTCATGCTAGTGTCTCGGGAGGGAAGTGAAATTGACGTTCCTTGAACTATCGATCATTGCACTCAGCGAGATCTTATTTTTTATAACGCAAAGCACTTGACTGCTTCAGGTAGCTACATTGTGACAAAAGTCTCGATTACACTAGAAACGAAAAAAAAATCGAATAGACGAATGTGGGGAGGGAGCGTTGAATTAATACATGCGTTTTTTCTAAGTATCCGTATCTCATTTGGAACCAGCCCTCCTTTTCGAATGAGTGAACAATCATAGACAGAAAATGCACTAGAACAATCTTTTAAATGCACAAATCAATTTGGGAGCTCTTTGTTTGAAAAAACGTTTGTGTGTGTTCACTTCGATGCCTTTCAACCACGAAACAGTTGATTAAATGATTCTTTGAATTTTTTCCAATCAGCTTCAATTCCAATCAGCAATCATTCCGCGATCATACGGAACATTTATGCAACAAGGTCCTCTATAAGCGGCCACTTATTTTAATTCAATTCAATGATACCTTATTTTTAATGGCTAGGATTAGGCCATTAGGCTTACTCTTCCATCTGACTATGCCTATTCCACTACGTTCATTTCAACGTATATCAAAGAAAGAAGGGCGAGTAAATAGGCGATTTGCATTTAGCTCAGAGGCGTCTTTTAGGTTCGAGAATCTTTTACATGCAGTAAATCTACAGCAAGGCACAACAGGTTTTACTTTCCCTACCAAGAGAGGCGTACGAAGAATTAGTTCGCCCTCTAAGGAACTCGCATCGATCTGATTTGAATCCGCGCGCTTGAGAATTACGTTACGCCTCCTGCTTTACCATAACCGTTTCACCATCGAAATCGAAGAACAGTAATACCGTCACTTATTACAGTTTCAGAAGTTATGAATTGCGTAAGTCTTTCGTTAAATTTAAGTGTAGGTGTGAATTTGGCAATATTTATATCGCATGTTTACTGACCTTCCATTCAGGGCCCATACGCATCCTGTGGTCTGTGAGTTATTGATTGCACTGTTGAGGGATGCGCCCTTCTTGTATCATGAGACAAAGTAATCTCCGATCACACCGATCGTATTTCGTAGCAAACTGCTCCCGAAGTACTTTGAAGCGGACTCAGAGTGACGGATGTTCGTTTCCCGGCGTTTACCTCGGCACCCGCTCGCAATAAAACTCTCCGCTGGGCCGTCGTCCTCGCAGCATTAAACGACCCAGGACCTACTCATTAAGCCGCATAGCGGACGCGCTCTCGAATTCTTCCGCGCGTCTGTAATCCCCTATAAACATGGCGGCGGCGCGTCGCGCGGGCCAGCCCGATAAACTCCGTGCTCTGGGGATTAAGCCGCGACAGACGCGAATTCGCACGGGACAGCACGCGAGGGCTGGCTGTAGCTGCGAAAAAACAGTTATGCACCACAACTGTATTCTAACAGCACCGAAGATACTTCCCATGATTTGTGATAAACGATGTGATCTAACCGGGAGAAATAGTAGTAACTCATCTTATTAATATTGATCTGATGTGTTGTTTGCATTGTAATTTAAGTTGGCAACATTCCTTGTCATTTGACTGGCGAATTGCTTTTGACCATTGTCATATCTGCTATCTGGTATAAATAATTCGGGTATTGTAGATTTGATGATGACTTTAAGACATCGAAAGCTGCTCAATATTTAAGTGACAATAAACATGTGGGCCATATACCATATTAACTTACATCCCTTTTTACTTTCTTGCTACGGTGTATAGAGAAATAATGTAATGCTACGCGAAAAAACGGTGAATTTTTGGCAGAAAAACTCTCATTACAGAACCCTGGTGACGAAACTGAATAAATGCAGTTGCTTAATGAAAAAAAGTCATCTATCACGTGGTGTAGCCAGAATCAATGTTTCGTAGGTCCTTGATACCGAACAATGAAATGACGGCAAAACGTCTGACCGTCCGTCTGTCTGTGAAGATTGCTACCGGCTAAACCGTTCAGCCGATTTTCTTCAATATTGATATTCCACAATCGATTTTGCCGAAGCGGGACATTTTCCATATTTTCAAAAAAAATGATTCCATCATATTTGATAAAATGGGTCGTTGCATAGTATGAATGTCGTTTAAGAGAATGGTACAGGTCTCATGATCGTTGGAAACATTCATTACTCGACAACTAAAATATTAAATATAGAGATTTTTTCTTAATGAAATCTGGTCCTGGAAGAGAGATATTAAAAATAAAGATCACGTACAAGTTTTCGCAAATTATAGTACTTTGCGCGAAATGTTGCTTGTGAATATACTGTCGAGAATGTACGTGCTGTTGTATAATCACTAATTTATTAATCAGTCACCTAATGGACTCATATTTGGTGCGGAAATCTTTCCTTTCATAATAATAACAATAATAATAATAATAATAATAATAATAATAATAATAATAATTCATATGCACTGTGTAAATCGATATAAGGGGTTTTCAGGAGCGGCAGGTTTGGTATCTCTCCATCTTGGGAGGCGATATTCAGGAAAGGGTAGGAATACTTTTAAATTCGCCTCCGCAAAGGATCAATAAAATAAAATTGCGTTACGAGATGTAGTTAGTCTGGAGACTTAGTTGCTCCATAAATATCCATTAAAATGGAACTTTAAATACGTAATATTCATTGTTTGTAAAATGTATTTATCCTTGTTCGACTTCGCAGTATTTCAAAAGTTTTGGATAATACACAATATTTTTATTACTAATATTGACAATAAAAATGGATAAAACAAAAATTCAAATTCAATTACATTATCAAATACAACTGAAATATAGTAATTTCTGAGGGAACTCCATGTACTCGTATTCTGAAGCAATTTTCTTTCTGAGATATTTGTTCTCTATTGTTTTAAATTCCCTGATGCTTTTTTTATTATTAGATATATGAAATAAAGGCACATATACATAAAAGAGCAGAAATAATATACATATCTATTATACTGATATATATCAGTAAATGTTTACCCTAAGATTTTTAATAATTTGAATGTAATGATAGTTGCTTCTTATTAAAGCGGACGCTGGGAGTTCTCAGCAAACGGTCGGACTAGTGCTGTTCATTTCGACGCTTTCCTATATTAAATAAATGTGATTTTGAACGTGAATATCATTGCCACCGACCTCACTCAGTGCACGTGTTAATTCCTTTTTCGTGGCATATCACCACGCTCCGGAATATAGTTCAATAAATGATGATGAGTTGAGATAATTAGGGACAAATTGTAGGTTATCAGAGATTCCGGCAATATACGGTGGTAGATCTGGTGGACGATGACTTATGGTATAAAACGCTAACTCGATTTCAGGTAATGTTCATTGATCTAGTGCGTTATCTCGTTTATGTCCAATTAGGTAACGTAAGTATGCACATGACCCATGTGGGCAGTTAAAACCTATAAGTTAGTACTGCTAGGCCGTGTGGACCCATGTTAGGATAAACACTAAAATAGATATATCCACGTTATATAGGGACATTGGTCGTGAATGATATATAAGAGAGGATTGTGACCTACATACTAGAGAGGTATCGTGTTGATCTTGGGTGGAAAATATATCTTGTGCTTATGTGAATATACTCTATTTCACTTTGCCTGCTCAGTCGTTTTCTTTAATCGTTTATTAATATTTAATCACACATAGATACAAAAGTAGCAATTCCCCTACAAAGTTTGTATCATAAAACTTATCCAAGAATAATTTACATTTAACTAAAGCATTTGAACCGATTCTAACATAAAACAATCTGTGCTACCTGTACTTTTAAATCAAGTTAATATGTATACGAGTTAGGCAAAGATTACTCATCTGAACTGTTCGACGTAAAATACATAAAATAAACATACGAACTGCTTATTATTCAGTATTTATAAAAAAATTGATATTGTGAAAATTTGGGATTATACAAAATATTTTTGCTTGCTTTTTACCTGAATATATGTCTGCTTTCATACACCATCTAACAAGGATGTTATTGATTTTCAACACCTTATATAATTGCAATATTCAGTAATTACATTAACATATTAGTGCAGTCACAGTGTAATTTTTACACCATGCGTGCCTTCGGGGTTCAGTTGTGTATTATGGCCATCGATGTGTTGTAATAGGAATTCACTGGATTCCTATTACAGGAACATTGCCGAATGACACATTTGATCTAATTTATTACTCATGAATACTGCTCTTCGAGATTAGGTAGTGGTTTGGAACATTTGTGCTACGTAAATAGGACGAAACTGCTTTGGACAATTTCGATGAGCAAGATCGTTCATTTTGCTATTATTCACTTGTCGGAAGGTAAAATGTAATTTATTTAGATGGATGTTTAGACTCTGAAACTTTATTATGAGCTTTGCACTTAGAATGGAAACGTTAGCAGATTTGGTCATTTACCTGAATTTTAATTTTTTGCAAGCCGTAACTGCACTTCTTGACTAGCTTAAGAACTTTCTACTTTTTTATCTCAGGTGAAAAACGGTCTTCGTCGCGATATCTTTTGTTGTGGCAGCTGCTCGTTATCCGATTTTGCTCCAAAATTCTCGCTAAGGGCTGAGAATCCGATTCATTGTCACTTCGTTGTATGTTTGCGCTGGTAGTTCTGCTGAGAACTTTTCGTGGAAACCGTCTCGTCCAGAGCTTTTGATTTTTGTTACGCTGTTCCAAATTGCTAGTTAAAACAGTTATAGTCGAGTGGGAATGTAACCGTTGATGTGAAGTATAAAACACAATAGTGAAGTCAACTTTTTCTCAGTTAAATTGCTGTTACACTGGATTCCCCTGCCTGAAAAAACATCTCATAGAAGTTGAAATGCATATTGAAGGTAGAATCATGACGGTGTTAATCCAATTTCGCTCTTTTATTTGCCGTTACTTTATTTCGACCATTACGTTATATTTGCCTTACAGATGCAGTTTATTGTAGTTTTTTCCTCGAAGTAATGATCTAATTTATAACTCCCTTTTAATGAATTCATTTTGTAAGTATTTAGATTTTTTCATTTTTTAATATTTTTTTTTCCACGTCGCCGTTTTTTTCCGTTCAACAGTTCATATGTCTCTTTTAACGTTTACCAAACCATCGCCCTCTCCACTTACCGTTGGGTTCTTCGCCTTCCCAACAACTCACGCTTACTCTCCACATGCAACGTCCTACCAACTCATCGATTTATCTATTGTTCTCAACATGAATGTTCCAACTGTCGTCAGTTCAGCCTCTTAGTCATGCTCAACACTCATGTGAAGACTGACATAGGCATCAAAAACCAAGTACTCAAAAATTTGCAACTCGCGCACGAGTTTTGTTAGTGCGTTCGTTTACAGTTAGCTCTAGTAAGCTAGTAGCTAGTTTGTAAATGACTTCATCAGTATCTCTTGGAATGTCATCGCCCTTCATGACGTTAATTTGTTTCCCGACTTGTTAAACTTGTCCCTTTTTTAGAGTAACTCCTCTATAACATCCATCCGCACAGTTGAATAGAGGTATATTGAAGCATTTTTTTTTTCAACGATGACGGCTCCTGCGAGTACTCCCTCCTCTAACCGCGCACCACGCACCGTCGCCCAACTTCCATTCGGGCGGTGCCCTCCCCGCAGGGCCGAGTGAAGGGCGTTGGGTGCGCGAATATGAAGGTTGCGCGGAGCCACTGAAGGGCTTCGCGTGCGGAAGGGCAGGTGGCGCCGCCCTTGGCCGCGAAGCGAAACGAAAGCGTCGCGCAGAGCGTGGGAGGAAGGCTCGCGGGCGCGTATTGAGTTGAGCAAATAGCGCAGCAACTCACAGTGGGTCGGAATTCGTAAAACAAGGGCCCATAAGGCATTGCTTCTGTTGCGTCCTCCAAAAGCGAGAGTTGTCGTGAATTTTGAAATTTTCAACATTTAACAGCTGTAAATAGTGCTGTCAACTTTATTAAATTTATGTTTTAAAGCAAATGAATAGCATTGTACGGTGTAACCTTAGGTATGAGATTCGACATTATGTACGCAATGTTATTTATAGTGATGCCTTGTCGAATGTTGACGTCACTTAAGATTTGACCACATGCTTTGTAACGGAAGATACATCAAACAACCGTATGTGATTGATTCAAACTAAACAATCCGAGGGGAATATACTAATGTAAAGTTTTATATAGAAATGCCGATTTCGGATAGCCGAAACGTTGACTTTCTCCGGAGGCCGTGTTACACATTGAGTGGAAAGAGAAAGCGTCCAACTGTTGTGTAGAAACGTAAAGATTCTCAGACGTAAAGATTCTAAAAAAAACGTAAAAATCTTATTGGAAGCATTTGTTCCTCTAATTGAGAAGCCGGTAGTAGTTTTTCACCTGAAATGATTGAATATGTTTACGGAATTCTTGAAAAATTATGTCAATTTTTTGTACTCCCAATGACTTACCTAGACTAGTATAATAGACATACTAAAAATAAAATATTAATACAAGTACTTCCAAAAATGTTCTAAATATTACGATAATTAGTGATTTTCTTTCCTACTAGGACGGACCTACACTAACCTATAAAATACTTCTAAAATAGCGTATAAATAACCCCTACAATATAAAGTACCAAAAAATGAAATATTTGAAGGTATTTCACTGTTCGTTATTATTTTGTTCCCACTATATTGGATCTGCTCTAGTCTAGTAATATAAATTCTAAAATATAGAAATATGACTAAAAACATGCGGAACGTTCGAACAGTTTAGACCAGGCGTCCATTCGCCCCTCCTGTGTGGGAGCACTGTGCATCACTCTGCGGTCCACCGGAGACCTTTGGGCCTTTGAAGCCGCGTGGGCGTGGCCGAGTGGGGGGTGGGGGGAGGGGGCGTGGCGCGTCGAGCCGCGGTAGCTCGAGTGAGGCCGAGTGTCGTGTGGTAAAAGCGACCGATGCGGAGGGGCGGTCGTGTGACACGGGATTTGAACGCGTTGGCCGAAGACGAGGTGAGGTGTGGGGCATGAGAGCGCAGGTCGTACGGCAGAGTTTGGATGTTTGGAGAGTGGTTTGCTGTCGCGTCGCTGTATGCTGAATCAAGATGAAGATTTTTTTTTCATTTTAACATTGCCTACGGCTGACACACGATTCGCTCTTGTTTACAACAGGTCACCGCATTTTAGTTATTTGCAAGAAGTGTATGGATGTGTTCAATAGGAACTAACTGCAAATAACGCATTATTTTGAAACTCACTAGCACATGGTCATTGAGACTTCCGAAAATGTCTTCTTCTTCTTCTTCTTCTTCTTCTTCTTCTTCTTCTTCTTCTTATTATTATTATTATTATTATTATTATCATCATTATCATTATACTATCTATCGTATCCTCTGTTTATAACGTGGTTTATTCCTTTCCTAGTTACCGGGAGCTTCTAATTTCTAATTATATTCAGACAAGCATGTGATGCGGAGTTTTATCGTAAAGAGATAGCAGCAATCCCACCTGCATCGGCAAATTTCAAGTGAATACGTAATATACATAATTATTCTCTAAATAGCGTTGTGAAATTAGGAAAAACTAGCCAATAAAAATATGTTAGAACTCAATAATGAAGAAAGAAAGAAATAAAGAGAAAAAAGCGGGGGTTGTCCTGGAGCCATATACACGGAAGGCTGATAGTGGTATGAAAGGTAAAACCTCAATTGGCGTCAAAATTTAGCTTAGTACTAATTTAATTCATGCACTCGAAATAATATTCGCGAGGTGTGATAGCGGGTCTAGTAACGCGAGTGACGTAACTCGCAGACAAGTCGCGCGCGCGAGAATTTTCACATGCGTTGTAGCGCATCACGGGCCAACGGCGCGCGGTGCTCTTGCGCCAGCAGCCCGGGAGCGGCGAAAGGCGTGCGGGGCGGGGAGAGGAGAGGAGGGGAGGACGCGGAGAAGAGTCGCGCAGGGCGCAACCGGGAATCGCGACCTCGTTGCTATGCATGGCGGGCGTGGAAGGCGCTGCGCGGCGCGGCGGCCATCTGCACACAATGCCTGCGACGCGGCCTCGCGCCTGCTTGCGACGACGACGCGGCGGCCCCGCCGCGACCTCGCGCGAATGCACCCGGCCCCCTTCCGATGGCGACCACGCCCCCGCAGTCGATGCGATTGATTGATTGATTATTTCGTGTTTCGGGGCGTGCGACTGCTTTGGTCATTAGTTTGGTTAGTGCAGTGCGTGTTGTTTCATGGGAGGTAGCGGCTTTCATTCCCCGCTGGATAGTCACATCCGGCGCCGACGGGTTGGCTTGCGAGTTTTTTTCCATCCAGGTATCTCCCACCGGCGGGGCACTGTCCCAGTCGGGACTTGGTCTTTGCTCCGGACATGTGGGGGAGATCAGTGCATGTAAGTATGGGTGGGAATGTAAGAGGTGAGAATGGGACAAGGAAGAGGAAGGAAAGATCGAAGCCGTCCAAGGGCTGTTAATGCTTTGGCGTTCGTCTGGTGTTGATTGGAGCAGCCGGCCGATAGAATTCTCCACCAGTCAGCGGCTAAATTAGACCTAAGAATCCAGCTGAAGTCGAAAGGCCACCGTGAGAACTCGAACGCGATTAGAGAAACTACGTTGACATCAGTTGATGCCTTGAGCTTTTTAAAATTGTCAACATTTTTTTATTTTAATTCTAGTTTTCCCATTTTATAACAAATACTATTTTAATTCCCTGCAGAGGAATTGACCGAATCAACATTGAAGAAAAGACGGAGAATTAATTCCCTAAGGGATGTCGTTCTAAGGAATCGAAAATGAAAGCGCCTTGAATAATTCGTAAACACCGAACTGGCCAATGCAAATAAATATTGGATTTTATTGTTTTAAAATTTAACATGTTTAATTTATAACTCATATATTTTTAATAACTCATAACATATTTAATATAACTCATAACATATTTATAATAACTCATAACATATTTAATTTATAAATCAATATAATTTATAAGGTAAATTTAATATGTTTTCGAAAACCTTGCGAATGTTTTATAATTTTTATAAGCCAGCTTTTTGTGTTACATTTGAAGTACCGTGATACAGTCTCCTTCTCTTCGGCAGGTGCTGATGTAATAAAGCCACCATACACGTAAGTTCATATGCCATTTCCGCACGCCCTTGAATTCATGACGCGTTGTCTCCACGGGAGCATGACATACTGTCACGGTGAAAGCCACGTAACCGTATGATTAATGCCGTGCTACTCTGCACTGATGGTGCTAAATCGAGTGAACGGAGTGCGGCCAAAGCGTGGCTTCGCACGCGTGCATTGATCGTGATAGTGCGCATGCTCATATCGCCTCTCCCATGATGCACGTGTGAAATTTCTCAAGAAATACCTTGATCAGGAAATCCCAGATGTTAAGGTCGATTCTACACGCGTTATGTATTTGAGGTTCTAAGTTGCAAATATCAACGATGCGCAGAATAAGTAACATGTCAGAAATCGCCATTTTTAGCGAAGTGAAGAAATATGTTGTGAAATATAAAGCGATGAAACACACAAATATTTAGAGAAATCATCTAAATAAGCGTATCGTCTTTTAATTGTTTCACTGGAACCATGTCATATTTCTAGTCACATATACGGTGGATCTTAGCGGTCGAAATACGCAATACTATTTTTTTGACTTAAGTGTCGATTTAAATATAGTGACATGTGACAGATCATCAGCTGGAACGCGATTATCCCATTGCGAGCTTCGATACCTAAAAGTAAAGTCGTAACGAAGTTCCCGATTGAATAATTCGTTCTCCTCAATATCTGTTACTAGTCTCTGTATTTAAATCGGACAATATAATCGTCTGTGGGTTTGGTCTTGAGAAGCTCTCACTTGAGGTACGGCTAAGAGGCTTGTCTGCATCGTTGGAGGGTGGGGGGCAAGAGGGAATGCGCAATCAGCTCATCGCCCCACATTTAGAACAGGAAGGGGAAGAAAAGGCAGTGTGCAGTGTCTCGCTCGTTGAGATAGATAAAACCGTTTGCAACTCATGGGAGTAACCGGTCTCTAACATTTTTATCCGAGAAGAGGATCACTTCCAAATATATTTTGTTCCAATGCGATGCTCAAATTATTGTTTTTTAAAGGAGTATTCCAAAACATTCAGTGGAGCGGAGTGAACCTAGACGGCAATATTTTTCAAAATGTAAAATAGAGCCAGAAATCACCATTCATATTTTTAATAAAATGGAGAAGCATACGTCACATTTTTGTTCTTCGAGTTCTTTGTGCTTTTGGCATTGCATGAATCCTAATCCGTTTGCGGTGTGTATGGTTCTGTATGAACTACATGGCTTGATAATAAAGTAGATGACAAGAAAAGCTGAATAAACATGAACAAAAAGTCATCGGATGTATCGAACACTATGGTAATTCTACGTACATTCACTGCAACTACACATGCGATTAGTCTCGAAACATATTTTAAAGTTGTAATTAGTCATTTATTGTTCAAGATAATTTTATTAAATACCTGAAACTTTGGTGGCTGAGTTTGGAACTATTTTTAAAGTTTCACTTTTTGTTTATTTTCTGTTGACGGAAAATTGATTCTAGATGTATTATTTCAGTTGCAAACTTCTCTATTCTCATGTTTGCCACGGTTGCCCGTCTATTCAAATCCTACTTTATTTGGAAAAGCCGCTGTCGTCACGTTGGGTGACGGTAGTTCGACTACCGGCCGGGAGAGGTCAGGTCGGGTCGTCCGAGGTCACGTGAGGTCACGGAAGGTCGACGCGGAGGCGGCGAAGGCTGTGAGTCTCTTGTCAGTCATCGGGGTTCTCCCGACTCGCCGCAGAAGGATCGACGGAATTCATCCACATGAGCGCAGGCGCCGGCGAAAAGTTCCGATCAGCTGCTGAGGCGCTCGTTCAAATGAAGCTGCAAGTCCGCCTATGCCTCCATCTCTCCCCCTTTTGACTCCTATAAGTAATTCAACCAAGTATCATTTTTGAGCAATGACGGAAAAATATGAGAGCGGAAAATTGTTGAATATAGCTTTAGTTGCGAGATCTGAGATGATTCTAGGGAGAACTACAATCTGTGCTTGGTTTCTTGAGCTGTGGGATCTCTCTCTTAACCCATAGGAGCCAACGAACATTTGTGTTGAGAATTAGAATGAACATTTCGTTCTCGTGTAATAAACATAATTTGCAAAGGCAAATCAATAACAGATTATTCCTAATATCCATTATCGTGATCCCAATCGACTGACTGATGCGAGAAAAGCAACATTTTATTTGAGTCTACTACATTCCCCCCAGAAATCAAGAAAATGTGCACAAATAGTGAAACTACATTAGCATATATGTGAAAAAGAAAGTGAACTACGTCACTGTGTGTAAGTATTGTACGAACTAGAATTTGCAAGCATGACGAAAACATGTTATCGGAATCGTTCGTTACTCATTAGTTCATAATTCCTTTCGGCATGTTGTGACTGTCGCAATAATGTGATATATTTGCGTTATTTCGAATGAAATTGAAGTTGTCACGTAAAACCAAACTAATAGGATTTTCCTATGTATTATACCGGATCATGAACAAAGTTTGAACAGTAATTTGTGTTTTAAGGCCTGTGCTTCTTGGCAGTATAAGTTAATTTATTGTACGAATAGTATCGATGCATATTTCGTAGAAAAACATCATAATGGGTGCATTTATTCTAAGTGATTTTTTAAAACTTCATTAATTTTCCACAAGAAAAGATTTGTAGTAGTACATTAGTCGTCTATCTATATATTAGATTTCGCTGCATGGAAATCAGATGAGTAATTATTATGATTCCCTGAAAGGAATAAGGGGAGAGGTGTGAAATAGTTGGATTTTCTCGTACTAACGAGCACGTCTATTCTCAGGGAAGCAATTCTCTCTGGGCGAGTACTTGAATAAAACATTTATTTATTTGCTTGAAAGTTTCGCGACTGATTTAATAGCGAGAGATTCTCATTTCGCTCGAATGGTTCTCCTTTACATCTACGAATCTCTTAGCACATTGACGAACGAGAAGTCTCAGAAATTAGCGTTTAAATGGCGAAACTTTGCTAATTTGATTGTTACTTTACTTGTATTTTTATTCCTGATTATTTTATTGACGCTAAGAGTTTCTGCTTCATAGTTCCCGACATGATTTCTGTTCGACTTCGACGAATTAACATTTCATTGCGCTGTGAAATGTCATCCTTTTATCGTTTTTTTTTCTTCTAAAGTCACTTTGCTGGTAAGTTCCCATGCGCCGCATTTACCATCCTCCTCTCACAGGCAGAGACCTCAATTTCAACCTCGTCGCAATTTATATTTCGTTTTAGAAGGTGAATGGAAATCAACAACTTTTAAAGTGTACTTTTTCAGTCGTTACGAAACTTTTTAATTGATTCCCGTGTAGTCCTTATTTTCGGAAGAAGTTCTGAAGCGAATTCAGGCGATTTTTAGATATTGCCTGTACAAATGGGAGAAAGAACGATCACGTGGATCTTCGTTTAACATGCCAAAATCGGCATTGTGAAATTACTAAATAATATTACCTAATATTGTCCAAGCTGCAACATTCTTTTGAAATGAAATACAACCGAATACTAAATACGAACTAAATACTATATAACTTATGTTTAGCTTAAATTTATATTTTTACATTAAACGTTTGTGTATTGAATTTATAAAAGTATTTACTCCTTTGAAATGCTGTTTTGTTCAAGGTAGTTAAGTTAAAAACATTGTGAAGTCAGTGAGGTGGAAGACTTTTATTGATTACCTCGCGCAAACCTCTCCTGTCAGAAACTGTAGGAAACACGAAGAATGCTGCTTCATCTCGAGAACATCTTGTAGCAGTAAGTTTTCTAATTTCCCGAGAATCAAACTCGTAGATGCTGTACTCTTAATGAATAAATATCGTAATATCTTGGCAAACCCCAAGTGGAAAATTAGGAGGGAAAAATCACATTCCTGTGAGGTAAGTAATAGTCTCTAGGTAGAGATAATAGCTCAACTTGAAGGACCACCACTATTTAATATCGTCTTACCCGGCCAGATAGTATTGATGAGTAAAGGAGAAATGGTTACAATCGTAGGCATTATGAAGTTTTTCAAGTGTCCGCTTGGTTTTGGCGTATTGGTGATTCCTAACTCATCCAGACTCCCGCACAATTCATCTGGATATAAAAAGGCGGAGTCGGCGGCGCCAATCTCTACATTGGGACTGGAAGGCGGCTTACACCGAAGCGCACCGCTCGGGCGGGAGGTGACGTTGCGCGCGAGGCCGTCCCGGCATGGTCGCGCGCCGGGAAGGACACGTGCCCGGAGGCGGTAAACAAGCCAGCCTCCGGGCCGCAGCGGGCGACGGGGGCGGTGGTGCCGTGGCGGGGGCGCGGCAATGCCGCCGCCGCCCCTGCAGGTCGGCGACCCGCCATATCGACCCGCTCGCTCGCTGCCACGGGGCCGCGCCCCGCCCCGCGTACTCTACTACCTGCGACGCCCGCCCGCGCCGGCTGGAGCCGCGGGCGGTGGAGGCGGCCGCTGCCGCTGCGGCGCCCGCGCGCATGCGCTCCGGCCCCGGCGGGCAGTGGGTGTCTCCCCATTGACGCGCCGTTTAATCGCGACCGTGGGCTGACCCCCAGCCCACGCGGAATACTGGCGCGCCATCATAAAGCTAACGCACTGGTGCACTGGGCACTGGTTTGTATAAAGTATCTGACTATATTGAGTGTCTACGACTAAATGTTACTAACTTCTAGAGCATGTGGAGGAGTCAAAGATTAACACTTTTTGCGTTGTTTGTTTTGAATTCCGTCGACAGCACAGGCCATTAGCAACTACAAAAATTAACAATTAAGTTGTAGGATAATGTAGGTGATATTACGTTGGTTTTCTTTACTAGGCTACCTGGGTTAATTTCCATTAATATAATGGAATCATCTAATATACATCTACTAACAAATGGTTTCTTTTGATTGTATCGCTGTTGATGAAATAACTATGTCAGGGAATGTTAGTAACACCGATGTCGGAATTTCGCTCGCGGTTTTCCGGCTAGCGCGCGCACTGCGATCCGCCGCCATTTCCCGTCGCTCCCCTTCCCCTCCCCCTCTCCAATCCTCTCCACCTCCGCGAGCCGCGCCGCCGTCATTTGTTCGCGCGTGCAACGGAACGGGCGGGCGGCGTCGCGCTCGGCCGCGCCCCGAAACAATAAAGGGATTAAAACTGCGCCCCCGAACGCACGAGCGAGCGCCCCCCTCCCACCCCGGCCGTGGACCGGCAGCCGAAATCCGCCGCGGAATTTGAATTCCGTCCCCCGCCCCCGCCCGCATCCCCCGAGCGGCGGAGGTGGCTCGAATCCTAAATTTTCTCGGATCCGAGGTCCCAACCTAAACGGTTCTCGAATCTGTGGGATCTCCGCTCTTTCGTTCTATGTTCTTCCTGAATTGAGATGGTCAAGGGAAAAAGGACTCGTGATTTTATCCTTTAACAAGTTTTGAAATCAGTAATGTGTGTAAATGAGTAGGCTTGGCCACGACATTCAGGATGTATTTCAAAAGTGGAAACTAATTGAAATTAATCCAACATCAGATCATGGAGTTTGTGGAAATACTGCGAGAATAAAAATAAATATATTGCAAATAATGGGAAACAAGTTTGTAAGGATCGTAGTGAAAGCTTCCTGGTTCATCCTCAATAAACAAATCCATAAAGATCTTCACGTGTGTCATCACTAATCAATCATCGCATTTGTTCTTTGGATTTCCACCAACACCTTGATCTCATACATTAAGATTATTCTTTTTTTAGGAACAGGTTGAATCTTGACAGAATTGTCGTTCTTTTTCCTTCGAGTGTCTCAGGTATTGTACGTCAGTCAAAAGGGGAGACTTTCATTTCTTTCGATGGTTTTATCAAATTACTTATATTACACAAATTACAAATGCATTTCCTTCGATAATACCTGATATTGTTTTGGTATCGACGCTGTGATATTGATCCTTTAGTATTTGCACCCAGTGATAATAATTAATCAGTATCAATAGAGAAAGAGCTATTATCCAAAACAAAAAAAATCAATGCGTTAAAGACCAACATTAGTTGTGCGGTTACGCGTCACAGGTAACAGAATTGGGAATGAAACGTCGACATCTCCGGAAAAAAGAATTGACAAAAAATGTACTAGGTAACCGGTGGTGAACTTTCTTTGGCTACTTTTACACCCTTGAGAGATACTAATAATCCTGTTAACACCCACGTGGGGTTTGGCTAATTGTTTTTCAATTGTGATCTGCTAAATGGATATGTGTATTATATAGTTTATGCGCAGTTCCTTTTTGGGTTAATCATTACATTTTTTTTGTTAGAGTTGGTAAAGACTGTGACTGTGTTACTTCATTCATTTCCCTTATAGTTTCTCGTGTAGTAAAATTGTACCAACACATCGAGATTTTTGCCGTTTTTTGTTGTAGTGCTATTGTTTGAAGTTTCATGCTTGTTTCCGCAACTTTCATACAGTGATGCTTCTATTATTCCAGGTAACGGAAGTTGTTTGTTCTGAACCCTGCTTTTCAAAACGATTCACTACAATACAAATATTGTTTGTCATCTGGCCGGTCATGTCAATTCTCCTCAGACACGTCGCATCAGTTGCATGTACGAGTATTTTTGGTGCAACAGTTTGCGCCCAGCCTTTTGATCACGGCCAACATGTTGAGTGTCCTGTTGATCCGATACATTGTGACGGCCGTGGACCTCCAACGCATTCATTATTTGCGGAGTCTTCTCTCCTCATCCGCTCGGCGAGCGTGATGCCCGGGATTCATATCGTCGCAACGGGGTCATGTTTGCGTGCGGGGGAGGAGAGGGGTTGGCGGGGCGGGGAAGGGGGCAGGGAGCCGCCCCTCCCCTCCCTCCACAACGGGCGACCCGCCTCACTCACTGTAGTAAGTAATTTCTGTTGTCATAGTCCGGCTCGCCATTTCCCGGGTTAAGTCAATTATCCGTGCGCCGCGAGCCTTTGACGTGCTAACGATGTTAGCAGGCGTCGCATCTAGTTCTCCCACTGCCGCTAGGAAGTGCCACTGGCAGGTCGCACTTTCCCGTTGCTCTCCTCTCCGCCGACACGCTCACCGCAACACCGGGATCCAATACAGACTCCAATTACGGCGTATAAGCGAATTGAGGTTGGAAATAAAACATTGAGAGCTATTTTTACAATGCGCCAGTCAGGATCATAAATTAAATACAACGGTTGGGGTGGTCCGAATTTCCAGACGTCCACTGAAAATTAAAATAAAATAAAAAAATAAAGTTATCTGGTACGCAGGAAATATGGGCTAACTTTTGATTATTAATACTTAGATTACCATCGTCCTAATAAAAATACTTGAATTTCTGGTAAACTTCATATGAGTTCAGAATAAGCTTATTGTGTTCTTGGACAGTTCTTTAAAGATCGACGCAGCATTTGCTCGTCAAATTCTGTTTCAATGTTGAAGGCACTTTAGTGGAAAATATCTGTATTACTTTGTCACTGCTTACCTCTAACAGAATAATATTTCATGCGAGAGAGAAAAAAAGTAGGAAAATTTGAAAATCACTCTATAGTGCTTCAGGAGAGCATTATTCGAAAACACCCCTGACTACTGCGTACAGTTCCCTCTCTCTCTCTGTGCCCACACGCGCTGTGTGGTTCACGAGTGCTTGTTGACTGCGTTATTATGCGCAATGTTTCATCCTCCTCGTCCTCGCACATGGATGGGAGCGCTGTCCTTCAAAAAGGTGCTCCCGACTGCGTACACGTGTTCTGTCTGCGGGCGACACCGCGCCGCACCACAACGCCTTCCCTCCACTCCCGCCCCGCTTCTCCTTCCCTCCCTCCCTCTTTCGCTTTTTCTCCCCCACTCGCGAATCGCCCAAAAAATTCGACTGCCCCCGCTCGCCTGTCGCCGCCCCCATCCACCCGCCTGCTCGCCCTCACGCCCATTTGATCCATTGATTGATGTTTTCCGACGCGTTAACTGAAAGGGTCATTCCCGTAGGTGTAGTGCGTGTTTTTATCGCTGGAAGTGGTGGTGATTATCTTACGCTGGATGGGGAGATCGGGCGTCGACCTAACGTCGTCGGCTTCCGGGATTTTCCCCAAGCTGTAATCACCAGCGGAGACGGTCTCAATCACGACGACCTTCAACTTCTCAAATGGTATCCCATGTGACTGTGTGTGTGTGTAAAAAAGGGGTGTGGGCAGGACTAGGAAGAGGAAGGAAATGCGCGCGGTCGGTTGTCCGTTTGTTAAGGTACTCCCCCAGCAATCGCCTGGTGTTGATCGGAGAAACCACGGATCTTCAGATCAGAGCAGCCGACCCCTAGAATTCCCCTTCAGTCAGCGGCGTCGCCATCAAGCTGTCGAAAACCCTCCCATCGGCGGGACTCGTACTCTAGGACCTCCTGGTCACAGGCACTGCATTGGAATCAATTGATGTCCTGCGCAGTCTAATCCAGTGTCCCACGCCCCCTTGCCCGCGTTTATTTGTGCGCGCGTTTCGCGAGCAATTCTCTAACATCGATCGGACAATCGCTTGGCGTTTTCGTGGCGGGGCGTGGCCGAGAGGCGTAGTTCGACATAAAAGGGCGGCGCTCGCCGCCGCCCCCCCCCCTATGCGGGACGCAGGGAGGCTCGCTCGCGGCGCCGTTATGCCGCCCGTATTTCTGTACCGCGGTTGGACCCCGACCAAACGGCTTGGGATGGCGCGGGCGGCCCGGGAATACTAACTAATGCGGGCGGGCGAAGAGGGAAGGAAAGGAAGATCCGCAGCGACAGTTGCGATGGCGCATGCAGAATCCCGGATTTTTTTTGGTCTTCTTTTTCTTTCTTTCCGTTCCCCGGCATTTTTGTGTCCTTTGTTGTTTTCACGATTTGTGCGCGATATCTGCGTCTTGGTGTTCTTTTTGGGTCTGTTTGTTGTCAGAATATTTTTCTCATTTGCCTTTCTTATTTGACCTATTGATCGAAGTTCTGATCTTTTAATTCCAGCTATCACTGGCTTCCAAGGCCCATGGATCTGGTTTGTCGTTCGTTTTTTCATACATTTTCTTCTCTTGTTTCCTGACACATCTCGCCTCACATTCACCTATGTTTTTCTCTCGTTATTATTTGTGTATGCAGTAAATAATGATGTATTGATAATTTGCTTCATTTTTTGATGCAAACATTTTCCAATTTTTCTTCTACGTACTACAGTTCTTTCGACATGTTATTGTCTTCACCTCAGTAAGGAGTTTTTCGAACAGCCACTAGTATGGTCTTAGAATATTTCAAATGCATATTACATCAACTCATATGTGCGTTTGTTTTCTTTGCAACTCTCGTGCTTGGTTTGGGTGCGAGTCCTCCGCACTCTTCCTATCTCCGAGCAGCGTCGGCCCCGCCCCTCGCCCCTCGCTGCCGCCTGCGCCGCCGCAGCCACGTGCCGCGCCCCGGGCGGGCTGGCGGGGCGCCTTGGCAGGGGCGAAGGGGGCGGGGCGGGGTCGCGGAGGTGAAACACGCGGCTGCGGGAAGCGATGTTGAAGGGGTTGGACGCCGCGATTTGTGTGGATGAATATGCAATCCGCCGAGCGACGCGGCGCGACGCGATGCGACGCTGCGCGTCGACGCGGCAGGGGGCGACCCTTCTGCGCGAGGGGGGGGGCGTAGGGCTTCGCCACAGGGCTCCGTCCGTTTGGGCGTTCGCGAGATGAAGGGCCCCGCTTGCGTTTCCATTTCCCTAACTCGATGATGGAGCTCTGTTGTGCTCCGCGAAGGAAGGGCTCCCTTTACTGCTGTTGTCCTCGCCGTTTATCTTTCTTAGCCACGCGGTGATAATGTGGAATTCGCTGATGCGTGATTATAGATTGAGTTGGTCCATTGGAGTATAATTTTATAGCATTGAGAAACCAAGCGGTAACTTCAAACAGATACGTTTCTCTTGTATAATGAATCATAAATCCTCTCCGTACTACACTTTATTCGTAACATATATAACATTTCTGCGACGTCCTGTGCTTTCCTGATTATTTAATGCACTTCGCACTGAATAATTATTTAATTATTAGTAGTTATACTTTTTAGCCGCTAGTGAAGTCTAGATTTTCAACAGCATGCCTTCCAATACGTTACTTCATATCTCATAATCCAAAGATCAGTAACCAGTAGATCCTCCAGGATCACCGGTAATGAAAAGTGCTACGAAATTTCTTGAATTAATCTTCAAGATTTCTATTGAAGAATAAAAGACTTTAGGTCAAATAACGTTTTACGGAGCAGCTCCATAGTTATTTTTGGAACATGTTTTAAGTGGCAAATAGTTTATACAATCTGAAATATCCGCATGGAAATTGAAGAAGAGGGTTTTGCTCTTTCGCCTTGCAGAAGCACATTGCACAATTTGGTGCTGTGCCGAGCGTCAGTCGTCACACGGGCGCCTGTCGTCTCTGCCGCCTCCCTCATCCCCTCCAAGGCCTCTCCTCCAGCTGGTCCTCTTCGTGCTTCTCCGAAGGCGCCTCTAACGAGACGGCGGCTGCAACGGACGCTAATCAGCCCATTGACGCGCCGACGGCCTAATTAGGAGCCTCTCGACCACGCCCCCCCCCTCCTCCCCGAGAACGGCGTGGAGGCGGCCGCGACTTGTGCGGCGCCGAGAAGCCTTTCTGGCTCCTGAAGCATCGGCTCCCCCTGCCTGCGCGGATTAATTCCTGCCAAAGAGGTTCCGATACTACATGAAGGCGTTGGCGTGCGGGCTTTTTATGAACGCCTTTTGCTCGAGTTCAGTAGCGGCGCAAAATCTTGTGAAATCTGATGGCCAAAAATGCTTTAAAATCTCTTAGATGGCTGCAGAGAACTTTTTGATGGGAGTTGTGGAGTAGCTTAATAAAGAAAGAAAGATTCTTACATTTCTGATAGAAACTGCACTCTTCTGTAGCCCTCAATTTTTAGAAACAGTGTGCAATCATAGCAATGTGACGAACACCAAATAACCAACACTTATTACAATGCCGCCATCGTTGCGAAACGTGCACTTCGCACAAGACTCCTCCTTCAGGATAGTATTTTGGTCTGCCCTGAACCAGGCCGAAATCTAATTCCTGCTCGTACTCCGAGCTCGGTGGAGCAGCATGCGAAACATCGCTATCACGCAGCGGTTCCTTCATCAGTTGGCAACTTACTGTGCGCTTCTTTAGTCGATGTTTTTCAAAGCAGCGTCAGACATTCTCGAGCGGTCTCTAAAGATATGCGGAAGTGGAAACATCAGCTGCAATTTCCGAAGTCTGTTTAATGGGGAGTTTGTGCCACCTTAAAGCACTATCGATCTTCTGCGCATGCGCAGTTGAAGTTTCGCACCAATTTAGTGCTTCTGCGCATGCGCAGAAGTACGATATTGCTGACGCTAAGGGTAGCACAAACTCCCTTTTCAATACGTTAAAGCCCTATCGACCTTCTGCGCATGCGCAGTTCAAGGTTCGTACCATTTTAGTGCAGCTGCGGATGAAAGGACAAAGACGCTGTGCTCAAAGGGAAAACGCAATCTTTGTTTTGAAAGCTCACAGAACTGCTGAGAAAACGATCCTCTCAAATGCCACATCGGATCACTGGCTAGAAATTGATAATTGCCGAGCAGTAAAACGAGCCAAATCATTGCCATCATCTCAAGTAATCACACCTATATTTGTGAACTTGTACGTAAAGAATAACATCACTATTTTATGACGCTTTTCTCTAGCACATCTGCTTCAATTATTACATCTCTAGCACATCTGCACTTCTTTCTGTTTACAAGGACGCTCCATTTCACACGACTGGCGTCGTCTCGTAGCTTTTTAGCGCATCTGCCCTGTTGGACGTAAGAGAAACAAACCAATAATTTCTGTCGCTTTGTGCTCCATGAGCTGCTCTGCTGAGTAAACAAACGAACCCAGCGACGACTCACCCTTCTCGCGAAGGGTGCTGAATCGGAAGTAACATCGGATTTCCATGTGTTGCCGTTCCCTCGGCTACAGTGCATTGAACTGGATGCATTGGAGTTCACCATTACCTAGGACAGGTCGAAATAATTGTGGTCGACATGGAAGTAGCGATCTACAAGTGCCGCATCTAACCATCATGTCTGAATAACCCGTCAAAAACGGCAAACAAGCATTAGGGTTTGAACGAAAGTTCGATTTTTTTGAAAGCTATTCATCTGTTGGGGACGTGTTGGCGTTTGAATACAAGAGGTAAAGAAAAGCTTCGTCTTTCACCATTTGTACGAGAGATTAGAAGCCGATAATGGTTTAACCATCTACTTCAGAGCTGCTGACGATCGACTGATACGAAGATGAAAGCTAACCCATCGACTGCTTGTTATCTCACGGCAGATTAAAGATGATGGCTAAGCTTTTGAAATAAAAATAAAAAGACAGCACCTGTTGAAAAACCGTGTAACACTAGTTGCACCTGGCGAAGACACCCAGTGGACGGTTATGATTTACATTTTACATGTCTTTCACTTCAGTAGAAGTAAGATTCGATAACGGCAGCCGTTCGTGGCTTCTTTTCGTTGCAATGGGCGGTAAACCGCTTTCCACAGCAACCCTTGGGAACGTTGGGCGGCATGCGACATTTTCAAGACAATACTCCTGTTGGGAATACAAATTCCTGTCAGTGTAATTTACAGCTCCGTAAAAAAAGCAACATATATTTAGTGACTATTAAGTTTATCAAAAAATTATGGATATTTTTTAGAACAATATTTGTTCATTTTTCTTCATTGAAATCCAATATGCAATTCTCTAAGAACAAATTGAATTCTATCGGATTCCGAAATCTTACATTTTTGTATGTGAGTCTGTAAACATGGAAAGAATGACATGACTATATCCTCAAGGGCAAAGAGTAACCAAGAGGAAGAAGTAATGCTTTTCGACTGTACAGTCAATAGCCCCTCATGGACGCGACCCAACATAAAAAACTTCAAAATGGCCGATCGATGAAATGGTCGTTTCTGTTGAATTTTTCGGCGTGCAGTGTTGACTTCTGCTACATTATTCCGGCAGCTAGCATATAAAATCGTTTCATACCAAAGGTTCTCACTCGCTATGAATGAAACTTTATGGGCGAGTTCATTTCAAAATATGAGCGTTTTAAGGGAACTATCACAACCGAGTGGTGAAACTAGTGTCGTTAAAAGGTACAAGAGTGATATATCGGTTTTGGTGGGTAGTTGTGAATTATTAGGAACAGGATGGTGTAAAATAGTGGTCTTAACTTCAAGAACATCGTAGAATTCTTCTGGTTCTTGAAAGTTTGATATTCACTAGCACGTAATATAGCTCTACAAATTTCCCCATAGTTTAGTTTACCCCCCAATTTAGTTTACGTTCTCTATTCAACAACGATCCAGACCAAAATATTTCAGAAGCAGTTCTTTTTATAACATTATTCGTAAATTTCTGAATGTTGCGGAGTAAAGAAACCTACTTCTGTACCACAGAAGGCACCGTATATTCTAAGAAGAAACGCTTTGTTGAATTGTGAAAGTAATGTTTTTATACAATTTTTTTTTCTTTAATGAATATAGGAATTCTCTTGTGATGTAACCACATAATATTCGAAGCCACTGTTCTCCGAAGTGCGTTTATCAATATCTCTTTCGGTTTTACGTATACTTTTACTTATTTTAAATGCCAATTGTCATTCACGTATTCCGCCCTCTTCAGCGTAACAAAATTCCCTTCGAAACGTAAACTCTCGTATGAATACGTTTCAGTTAAAGTATTACTAAAAAGACTTTTCACTACAAAATAACTTAGATGTTTACTTTATAACACAGAGGCTGTAGAAGTTGGTCTTTTTGTGGTAAACCGAGGGGTATTAAAGAACATTTTCCCCAAGAAAAACAAAAATGAAATTAATAACCGGGATAGGACAGAGGAATTTGTCTCAAGGTGACATAGTTTGCCCTGCTTTATTTCGTCATAAGATCCATTGTATTGTTAAAATTACGGCTTTTCCTGTATACAATTCTTTGACATTTGCTACTTTATTGATAGGTCGGCTGAAGGGAGTTTTTTTTTTAAATCCGCCCTGGTGGGGTTCCACAAGAGCGTAACTAGGGTCCTTTGCCGTGACACGCGGTTCTCTCCCAGGGTGACGATCGCCTAATCAACCATGAGCGACCGGCGCTTTTAATTAAAAGCCCTTTTCATGTGGTGCACTGCGTCGGGTTTCGGGGGACTGTGTCCCCTCCTATCCCCCGTCCTTCATAATGCTCCGTCCTTCTTGCGCCTCATCCTCCCCGTGTTACCACCCACGAGGGCGGAGGTATAAAGAGATATTTCTATAAGAAAGGGCCGCTTTGACTACTACTGCTTGGCAACTTCTGGCATCATGACTGCAGGTTACGTCCTTGCACTGATTTTGCCCGTGCGTTTATTTCCAAACACTAGCTTATTTGTAAATGCTGCATCACTATTTCTTGCAATGTCATCGCCCTACATGTCGTTCATTTGTATCCCGATCTGCCAATGTGGTTCCTTCTCAGAATAACTCCTCTGTAGAAGGTGGTCGTAGGCTGAGGGGTCGTGAACCCCTTTGAAGAAAAGTAGTAGATAAAGAAGTAAAAGATCCAACAAAAAATCAGGGACATTCCATTGTCGTTACAAAGAGACATTGATTCATCTTGTAAACATGTTTCAGTTGTTAGCAAACGTACTGTTACATTTTGGAAGGGATGTTTGTAAGTTCTATTTTTTACTGCACAATTTAGAACATTGTGATTTCCCCATTCTAAAAGTACAGAATCTCTTACGGTTCCTCACCAACAATAAATGGAATACAATGGTCCATATGTTTCAGAGTTTGCTCATTCGTTAAATAATGTCTATGCGGAAGGGAAGGTTAGTTTGATCTGTATTTCTCTGTATCTAGTATGTACCTTCGTTGACTCCGAAACATATTTATATGTTATCAAAAATGTATCTTTTTCTTTACCTTAACGGTATTGTTTAGTATTTAATTGAGAATTAAACCTATTATTTCACAAATCTAGATCTTGCATTGCCACGGAGTGATTTATAATTGTTTTCTTTGCACTACATTCCTCCTTTTCGTCTCACTTATGCATTTAATTTTTGTCATACTATTCCGTTATTCTTCTTTCCTTCCCAAGGCGATTGGTTTATTAATTGTTCCCCTTCTCTCTCTCTCTCTCTCTCTCTCTCTCTCTCTCTCTCTCTCTCTCTCTCACTCACTCACTCACTCACTCTCTCTCTGTCTCTCCCGCCACGGTATGGTGAGCCCCGAAATAGCTGAGCGAGCGTTTTCATTTATCCGCCGTTGCCACAGCGCGCTTTTTTTTGTTTTGTTTATTGCGACGTGCAATTTTTCGGATGATTTCGCTCCTGAATCGATCGGAGCTCCACGGGGCCTCGAAAGCGTCCCCTCGCACGCTCACGAGTGTACAGACCCAGTGCACTCGATCGGGCAGTGCTGCCAAATGTCGCGCGATCTTTGCTGTTGCCATGTCGATCGCTCGACGAACACTAAGCGCGTGTTTCAGTGACTGTTCGCTGGAAATGAAAGGTTGTTGTGGAACCGTATTTTACCGCACCGTTACTCTGACTGCATGCGTTTGAATGTTTCCTGTCCGGGAGATGAGATATTTCAGCGTGACGATTTAGATGTGTTGGGTGAAACTCTACGAGAAAGTTTCAAAACTTTCCTTTTAAGCTCTTGTCTTCTTCATCTTCAAAAATGTATTAATAACTCTTAATGAAGTCGGGAATATCCACCCATTACATCCACCTTTACCATCGAGCTTGTATTTACTATCTAATGTTATTAACATTTGATACGTTGTATCGTCATCAATGGTCGCTCAACAGCACACACCAGCACAATATTAATACTGCAACACATTCATATAAATAATTTAAGCTAACTAATGTCTTAAAAGAATGTTCTCACTTTTCTCATTCTTATCACGATTTTGGGCCGCCTATGCTTATCTCTCTTCTAGTCCCCCATTACAACCCTCCGTATATTCTTTTTGACGCAGAAAATAAACTTTTTTACTTCCAGTACTTCGACGCCTCGTTCGTTCTAGTCACTCAGTCCCTTCCATCCGAGGTCCTCAAACGCCCTCAGTTGGCGCCTCCGTCTCGTGTCCCTCCCGCGTCATTTCGCCCATCTCGTCCCCACATCGTCTCCACCTCGTCCCCGCCGTGTCGCCACCGCGGGTCGAGAGGAAGCGCCAAAGGCTCCTTTATGAATATTTCACGTGGAGCGTCTCGTTACTCGCGCGAAAATAGCGCTGCAAAATTAAACAGATACAATCCCTATTCTCGCCGCGGTGTTAAATTACTACAGACAATGACGGCGGCAATTTTCATAGGCGCCGGCGGCGGGGACGGGGAGGGTGATGGGGGGGAGGGTTAATATGGCTAAGGGTGCGGTCACTGTACGAGGATGACTGAGCGGATGGGGTAGTTGCTGTGGTGAGGAATGCAGCGACTGTGCGAATGTCGATGTCGAAGGATTATTAGTACATTAGTGACAACAGAGAGGTCCGGCTGTAGTGGCAAGCCAAGTACAACCAAAGTTAATGACTGTCATCATCAACCTCATTGTTGCGGAGTTAGATTTGTGAATAGCCTCTATCTTTCATCAAAGCCGACCATTTATTGTTTATTGAGAATTATAATTGTAAATGCTGTATATTTTTTCGGTTTTCTGCCAGCCTTTCTAGTGCTCGTGCTAGAAAGTTTTTTTTGTTCGTATAGTCCATTATTTTCATGATACATACTTTTATCCTCCATCCCTTCAGATGCGGAGTTGGATTAGGTGGCGATCACCGACAGAGTGGGATGGGCTGGATAGATGTGCAAAATTGCGAGAAGCGTGATTGTGAGCAAACTTGTGAGTGCGGCGGGAAGGCACGAGGTACGGGTGGAAGTTCTGGGCAGCTGCCTAGCTTAGAAGTGATGATGGCGGGGGTTTGAAGAGTGTGCAATGCCAGTGAGTGCGGTGGAGGGGGCGGGGCCGGCCGCCAGATGAGTGGCGCGGGGGACAATGCGGGATTTACATAACAGTGGCGGGGAGCGGAGTCGCGGGGCCGGGAACGGCTCCCTGCGGGACACCCGCTTCATTAGGGCGTGCGGCCGCGCGGCCGGCGCCGCCGCCGCCGACGTTGTCTCCCCGGAAACGACGCGCCGTTGTTTGCTCGGCGGCGGGAACGATGGCGGAGAGAGTGCGGTGGTGGAGGCGGCAGTTGCGGTGGCGGTGGTGAGAGCTGCGATGACGGTTGTTGTGATGGCCGTGGCCCAAGGGGACGAAAGCCACCGTCTATCAGAGGCAATGGCAGCGGTTGGAGAGTGGGCTGTGATGCAGGGGGAAACGGTAGGGAAGGTGGCATTAACGTCGCGCCGTGAGAGATGACGTGTTGATGCCACGTGGAGAGAAGGTTAGCATAGATAGAGCCCATCGTTTGTTGAAATTTTTGAAAGATGCGTTTATTCTTTACAGAATAACGTTTTTGCTTTGTTTTTTCTTTTCTTTTTTTCTTCTTCTTTTTTTCTTTTCTTTTTCTTTTTTTTCTTCATAGAACGTGTGCAATCATTGTCTGCTGTTAAATATTTGGCCTCTTGGATTTTTCTTCATTTTGCACAAGATTGCAATATTTGAAATTCCTTAGAGGTGTATTCTTTCTTCAGGTACATATGGGGCACTCGGTGTTGAGTTGTCACAATAAAAGTGGGAATTTTGGTTAATTATGTTAACAGTAAAGAAGCGATCAATGGAGACGACTGCAGCATAAATTCGAAAATTTATGATTTCATATTTGCGTATAAAATTACTTCATACCATTTGTTACCATGAGATTGAATATCAAACATTGAAATTGATAAGCTTCCCTTACCGGTACTATTGGCTTCATGTCACACGTGAAAAACGCTCGAGTTTAAATTAACCTGTAACCCCATACGAGTTTGGTCATTTGCCCAGGTATCATTGAAGTGAAAGGAAATGTTTGTTTGCCAACCTACTTCATACTAATTGTTCCTCGTAAGCAGGACATTTAGGCAAATGTTGTAACTGGCGTGATTGCGAAACAGGTATTTACAATTAGTGTGGGCTTACTATATTGTGAACATTCTCATGTCGAGAAACTCTGTTTCGAGTCACTTGCTTTACTCATTTTATCTCTGCAGTTTTCGGTTGACAGAGCAATGCCCTGCAACAGTTCTAGTTAATGCTAATGACTGCGATTTACCTGGAACAAGTATATTCACGCTGCTAGCGGTAATATACAGCGACGGTGCTATCCGTACACCTGTGGTTAAATGATCACGCCACCCACTCTTTTGCGTAATCACACATTCTGAATTTATGTTGGAGAGATATAAAAAATATAGAGTATCTGAAGATAAAAAATACCGAAAGTTGTTTTTTTTAAGTTCGATGGTGCCATTCTCGCAAATAATAAGATAGACTTAAAAATTAACAACGCATGCGTTAACACAAGTAGTGAAAATATTTAACTATAAATTGTCGTTCAATATCATGTAAGTGCACCATAGTGTTATATCATTGTATTTTGAATTACAAATTTAGAGTTTAAGAGGTCTTAAATCTCGATTCAATAATTATTTTCATAATGAACGTTTCCACTTGGAATAATGTATATTGGATTTGTTTTGCTTTGACCCTCAGATAGACACGATTCATCATCTCAGTGTGTGATAAAATTTTAAAAAACAATCAATTTTTATTACAATAAATATATTTGCTTTTTACTTAACATTTTTAATGAAGAATTATTATTTGACAAATATAGCAACAATATGAAAAAGAATGTAGAGAGAGCGTGCAAACACAAACGAGTAAATGTCAGGTGAGTTAGATTTGTTTACACGCAGAATACGTTAGAATGATTACATTATGATTGTAGGCGTGCCAACTGCTATTATCACTAGAGTGGTGCCTATTTTTTCCAGTGAAGTAAACGTGCTCCTCTCCCACCAGGTCGTGAGATCAGGCCTCGAATAACACGTCCACTTGCGGAGGGTTCCACCCGCAGATCTCCGGCACTGGGACACCGCCTGTTGGGCCAAACTCTAACCTCCTGACGTGCGTGGTAGTGAGGAACGGAACCTGACTCTTTTTTACGGTACTGCTCTGGCATTCGCCTCGCATTCAACGTAGAAACCATGGCAAATTACCGATCAGAGCAGCCAGCCACTAGAATTCACCAGACAGCGGCTGAATTGGCTGAATTACTAGGTAGGGTCGACAATCCGCCTCCGTCGAGACTCGAATCTTAGAACCTCCCACTCTGAGACGTTGCAGAGGCAACAATTGATACCATGAGCCATCTCATCCTGGGAGTGAAGTTGGCGCGAGAAACGGTAAGTTCAAGGATCGTGCGAGCGGCGGGTGGACGGCCCCTTCTGTCGCTGTTGGTTCGTACTACTTCGGGAAAATGAACACTCACTAATTTGGCATTTGGCGTGGCCTGAAGAAAGTGTGGCGTCAAAACGCGGCAATACGCTCTTCCGACGAGACCGGTCAAGACTTGAGAGGGGTGAGCCCTTCACTAGCCCCCTTAGCAGGCAACGCTCACTCAGCACGTGATGTGTCGAAGAAGCTACACTTCGATTTAAACGTGGGGTCTCTTGACGTAAATCAGCTGGTACGGTGTCATCCAATGAGAAGCTTGGATGACACCTACAGTAGTGACGTTTAAGCTCTCTACTGGATGACACCGTAACAGATGAACAAACGCGAAGAGAGTCTGTAAATAAATCAAAGTCTACGTGTCGGGTTGCGTACAGAGACACGCGACTCACGATGCCGCCACCGCCCACGGCGCGTGGCGCGCGGCGAACGCCTTCGTACGTGGCCCGCTCGTCCTTGTGAAGGCCGCCGCCTGCGCCGCGCCGCGCCGCGCCGCAAGACCCCTCCTCGCCCGCGGTTTGCATACAAACGCGGCTCTTGCGTGCGCCGAGTGCGTGATGCGTCGAGGGCGTGGCGTGCGCGGCGTGCCCGGGAGTGGGGCACGCGCTCGCGCTCTCCACGCGCGCTCGTCGGCGGGGCGGGAGGTGGAAGTGCGGGTGAGGTGTGAACGTGGGGCCCATTCAAGTGCTCTGGCGGGAGGTACTTGTGTTAAGATCCCGGACGGTGGCAGGATTATGCCGAGTCCTAAGCTAAGCTCTAGAGTTGGTCACTTCGTCGCTGTCTGCAGTTAAATTCTAGCGGCCGGATGCTCTATAGGTAAGTTTTTGCTCTGATAGGTGGTTTCTCCGATCAGCACCAGACGAATGACGGAAAAGTACCTTAACCAATGAGCCATGGACCGGGCGCGACCGTATCTTCCCATTCCTTGTCCTATCCTCACCCCTTACACACACTTACATTTACATGCACTACACTACTGCTCATTCTGAGAGACCGGTAGGGAGCTTGAAGCTTGTCTTTGCTAGGGCGGTGCCCTGCTGATGGGAAATATCTGGTTGAGGAAAACCCCACTCGCCGACAGTAGGAATGCGCCGGATCTCACTACCCAATGGGGCAAAATCGCAGCCACAGCCCAACGAAAACATGCACTACACTTAATGGACTAATCAATTATCTCATTAACGGGGCTAAATGACCTTAGGAATTGATACGCCTGGAATCAATCAATCATGATGGTGGTATCGCGGTTGAAGATAGATGCACGTGTAGACTAGGATTTATTTAACCGAGCACTTGACGTAAATCAACTGTTTACGGTTTCATCCAATCGAGAGCTTGAATGTCCTCACAGTGATGTCAGTGTAGCGACATATAAGCTCCCGATGGGATGAAACCGCAGCAGCTGATGTACGTCGAGTGCACGACTACCTAAATCGAACTATAGACTTAAGTTCGTACTGAATCAGTAACTGTGGCGATAATGGAGATGTGAGGTGATAGCGTAGGCGAGTGGAGTCAGATGTGTGGGTGATGGCTGTTAAGGAGCGGATATTCACGTTGCAGTGGCGAGAGCAGAGAACGAAGGCCAACAGTTACAAAAAAATGCGGCATTAGGTGATTGGGAATTCAGTTGTGCGAGTATGAAACTTTGTTGTCGGTTGATTACACACGATTCTAATGAGATGTAAATTTAAAAGAATGAAAGAGTCGTTCGTAGTTCAATTCCCATATTTTTATACATTTCGAATATAAACCTTTTCGCGAAGAATATATCCAGTGCTTTCAGGAGCCGATTGGGTTGGTTTGAAGAGTACGGCGCAAGTTCTATCCAAGTGCGACGAGATCTTCCCTTCACCTGCTCTCCAAACAAAATGGAAACCCGCGAGGGATTCGTAGGTTTTGTTGGCGTTTCAAGCTTTAGTGGGGGACGAGGGAGACGCAAAGCCTATCCAATGTTATGGAAACGTTTCACCCCGAATCTGCAGGAGAGCGGTGGAGTAGGACAGATGGCGTCATGATCCCCTGTTCCCTGCCTCTCGTAAACCTGGCAGCGCCTGTGTGGCCTGGAGGCTGCGCTGCCGATACGCTATTCTCGGCAAAGGCGGCTTTAGACAAAGATTTAAGAGGCCATTAAAAATTCTAGGAAACGTATTTCAGAAAATTGATTTTATTTGGGCAAATGACTGTACACTTTTATATCACTTTTAATTTGTGTATTTTAATTCATAAACAATTTGAAAATTGTAGATCTTAAGGAAAAAAATATAAATCCTTTTCGGCACTATTTTTTCTACGAGAGAAAGCTGAATTTAAACGCGGGGGAACCTCGTATATATAATGTGTTAGTGTTAATACCGAAATAAATTTAGAAATAATATACCAATTCGAAGCACATTCATAGATTACTATCAACTCCCTGATAAATTATGATAACTTGGCTTCTCACGAAAAATATTAATACGTATCAGTTCGCAGGATAATCACATTGTTCTTAAAATGACAACAAGACACTAAACACAGAACTTCAAACATCTTCAATAAATGAAAAAAAACGAACACAAAATGTTTGGGGAGGTATTGCACCGTTACATTCTTTATAGAAAGTTTATTTGGTTGGTAGTCCGAAGCATCTTTCTAATCCAACATTTCAGAAGCCAAAAACAATTCTAAGACTTTTGAAAAAAGTTTATCTTTTAAAATTGTCTAATTCGGTTCACACTATTAAAACTGTATTTTAATTCCGTACGCTTTTGAGAGGGGGCGTTGCCTCCACGTCCTGACTGCAACCGCCCTTGTCTCGTCCGAGGTCGGCGGAGACATGTCGCCACGCGAGGGCGCTGGTCGCCGATTCCCCTGGGCCAGGCGTAGGCGTGGCAGGCGGCGGTAGGCGTCCGCCTCGCCTCGCCCCGACCCGTTGCGACCTCCCGCGCTCCGCCCCTCCTCGCCCGTCCCCTCCTATCCGAGCCACGCCGCTCGCCCGGCGTCCTGCGATCGGATGCATTATGCAAGGCTTCCCGAATCTCATCTTCCTCCCCAGTCGTACCAACTTCGGGAGAATGAGAGGCCTCTCTGAGCGCGGGTTGATTTATGTAGGGCTCGTCGGCGGTGGTAGTACGGAAGACGCCCGGAGCCGCGCGCCAGGCCCCGGGACGTGTTTGTTCGAAGTAATTGGATTGGTTAATTAGATTTCGATATTGGAATTAGAATCAGATATGAGCGAGGACGAGTCGCCGGGCCGTCCGACTTTCCGCGGGGGCGTGTCGCCTGCAGGGGCTGCGTTCGCGCTGTGCGCCGCGCGCCCCTTCCGGTCGCCCCTCAAGTGGCCTTGGTTCAGCGGCCGTGTGCGCTCTCTGCCGCTAACTGCTTTGGTCTGAATCCATTCCGATGCTGGGGGATCGTAAATGTCAGCGGCAGTGGTGCGAGAGATGATGTGGTTCAAGACAGTGCGTAGGCGGAAGCTTTGTTGATACAAAGTTTCGGCATTGAAAGAAGACATGTGTTTGAAGATAAATGTGATAACTGGAATATGTGTTATTAAAATGAGTTGAAATGCTTTTGCATGGGTGTTTCTTGGGGATGCGGGTACACCTTTCCAATATTTTCATTCCCTTCCTATGGTCGAAATTCTTATTTTTTGCTAATAACTCTGTAGTGTAACATAAAAATGTTGAGTGGTGATAAAACATTCAGCTTGTGAAATACAAAACGGCGCACGCAAAAATATTTTTTCTATCTTTCATTAGTCAAAATACATGGGAAATGGATACTATGAAAATGCGCCTGAAGAGGCAAGTATATGTAGGACTTGGAAGATGCGGCATCGACAATAAAACATGGACGTTCTTACAACTTGAAACATCGATTTTAATAATTCATCTCCTAAAAGCCATCAACGTTTCTGAAGGTAGTTTAGTAACCCGTGACATTTACGATTGTGCCGGGGGGATTTAATTTGAGTTTGTTTATTAATTTATAGTTAATGTTTAACTGATAAAACAAGTAAAAATCAAAAACTATCTACAACACATCGTGAAAGCCTGAGCGCTCAGGCCAAAGGGTCAGAGGTTCCAGGTTTCGCCCTAGACTGTTGCAGTAGGAAGATGGGTTGTCCTACGCCTACTGCATTTTCGTTGATTACCTCTGTGCGTGCGTAAAGCGGGGAATGGCTTAAAAAATACCAGGGCATCGGGAGTCGTCCCTCGGGGGCGAGATTGCCCGCTCGATGATGGTAGAAGCAGCAGCGTTCGCTGTGTTTGAACACGTGTTCTTGCTGTGGTATAATCAGTTATTCTTTCGTTTTTTAACTTTTACAATATTGCATTTGGTTTTATAGGAGCATCGATGTCCTCCCCCTTAATAGGGCTATCCCCTCGCCCTTGCATTTTCATATCTAACGCAGTGGTCCAATAACCTCACTCCTCCCACCACTTCTGCTCTAACCGCTCCCGCTGCCGTCGTCTCTGTGGTTATCCTCGTTTTCTATGTTTGCAGAGTTATTGAATTCATGAATAGGTGCCGCATAATTTAACCTTTTTTATTCTTCGCCGTTCACATTGTTAACATCCACAAATCAATATGATAAAATGGTCGTAGCGTAAATTGAAATTCTGTGGGGGACGACCAGAGGTAAAGCATCGAACAAGTGCTGTAACTCAGTTTTGAGAAAAAAAGAAAACCAGATAAGCATGATACAAATCCTGTGATTTCCATGTTTAATGTAGAGTTTTTTTAGCAAATGTAGCATGACGCTTTAATAGACACAAAACAATATTTTTACTACTTTATATTCTTTAATAAAAGTTGTTTATTATAAATTTCTTAACTCCTACCCAGGAAAACAGAAACTACAAGAAGATTAACATAGCTCTTCTAATAAATCATTTTACAATTGTGGTATAATTTTCATGTACATGTGTATGTAATTAGATTTCAGCTGAATGCTTAAGTCGAGGTAAATGTTTACTATTTTTTATCAGACTTTTCATTACTGCCGTATCGTGGTTTTATGTTTACTGAAATATCCTTTTCGCGTCTTTTTGTTCAATATCACGATCACGAATACCATCTAAAAGAAAAACATTGGACCAAATAAAATATTACGTTAACTTGTGTTAAGGCCAGCTGTAACAAATGAAATTTCTTCTAAAGAAAAATAGTCGGTGACCGACGCGGAGTGTGTTGTCGTGCGGAAGTCCATGTTGCACACGACGCGACAACCGCAAAAGTAAACACTTGGCAATTCGTTGTCCTCTTTGAAATATCGACTGCGATCGTTATTTATGCTGAGCGGCGTCGCGCGGTTGCCGAGTGCCTCCGCGCTCCTCGGCCGCCTCTCGGAAAAAAGAGAGCGATAGAGAGCCACCGGCATTTGGTTGATGGCGCCTCGTCACTGCAGCCGCTGTGCGTCCTATACATCACTCCGACGCTGCCCCGTGATGGTCCGAGTCGCAGACCCCGCCCCGACCAGCACCACCAGCTCCACTCTGCCCCGAGCCGCCCGGCGCTCCCCTGCCCATTTCGCGCAGTCCCGCGCTTGCAACTTTCGTCCCACCCCGTGCCCTCCCCGTCTCATTCTCCTTGCTCCGTCTCGTCCGGTTGTGTTCCGCCCCGCGTTGGACTGCCTCTTTACTCTACAACCCGTCTCCTCCTCCCGCGACCATCACCAACCACTCTGTCTCATGCCGCCCAGCTCAACTTCGCCCAATTGTGCGCCTAAACTCACCGTCCCACCCTGTCCCGTCCCGTTACATCCCGACCGTTCCCGCGATGGTTTGCTCCAATTACGTCATCCCGTCTCTTACTGTCCTACCTCTCCCTTCCTCTCTGCACTCCTAGTTTCATTTTCTGTGCATACTTTTCCATGTTCCATTTCCAGCACCTCAACCCTCCTCTCCTCGCCCCGTCATTTCCCGTGGCCACTACATCGCGCCCCTCATCTCCTCTTCACCGTCACATCATCTTCGCCTCCCCACTTCCCCGCTCCTTTCCTCCGCGCCCGAACTCTCCCCGATCCAACCCCTTCCCGGGTTCCCGCTCCTCGCCTTCACTAACCCGTCCAGCTCGACGGTTCGAGGAAAAATGTTTCTTCCATTGACACTTGCGTTTCGTGGCGTGCGGCGCGGAAAATAACCCGGTTCCTTTTGTGCGTATTACTTCCTTTGGCGCCGCAGACATTCATTCACTTATTCAGCCCGTTTTGTGAGAATGGGGAGGCGCCGCGCCTTTATGTCCGGGAGGCCGCGGTGCGACGTCGCCCCTGGTCGTCGTGGGGGCCGTGGATCGATGTTTTCATTGAGGGGGGCGTTGGGATATCGCGGCGGGAAGCGCGCATTGTGCTCGCGGATACAAACGAGTATTATTCCCGCAGCTCGAGGTGGAGGCGGGGGAGGGAAAGGAAGCGGGAACAGCCTACGGGGGCCCTGAATTATTAGGTGGTAGGAAGAAGGCTTGGAGTGGAGTTTTGCGGGGGATCTTTTATTGTGCAAGAGAAGTATACATTTTGTTTCAACTTAATTTTGGTAATTTTAGTCTTATTTATAAAGGAGGGGAGAGTCAGGGAGTAGAATGTGCTGCTGGTATATAAGTCGTTATGTAAATCACCTTTCACGGTATAAATTTGAAGTAACAGTTCATCATTTTTATCGGCCTAGGTATATTAACATTATGCAATTCTACTTACGAAGTTTCATCGTATTACGGTATATATGATGCAACTCTTAGGACTTTTATAAAAAATTAAACCTGGTGCCTCAATATTGTGGTTTTGAAATGAGGAGGATGAGAGAGAACGTACGAGAAAGTATGCAAGAAAAAGTAAGAGTAAATAGAATTCGAAATATCAATCCATTCGAATTGTGGAGATGTGTTATGGCAATATATATCTTGTATTAAAACCATCTTTTTTACTATGCTGTAGATGAAGGATGTTTTTCTTCATAATGCTTGTGTAACGAGCGTAACAGCGAAAGCGGTGGTTTACTGTGATTTCGTTACGAAACCCCAGGCAGCAGGGAGCCGCATTTTATTTTCCGAGAACTTGTGGGAGCTCTATTGTCGTCCGCTGCTATTGATTTTGTGCCGACCTTGTTGAAGGTCGTTTTTAATGGCGATGGCTCTCGCCGGTTTGTAAGTTAAACGAATCCTATTCCCGTTCGCACCTCCGTTACACGTTGCTTAGATAACTCGCTGACGAAGCCTGTTAATTAGGGCGCACGGAACACCACTTCTGTAATTAGCGAGGAATGTTGCCTGCAGTTCCTTTAGCACCACTATTCAATTGTATTGGATGTTGCCGGTTTGGAGCGGTGGCAACTCGCTCTCAAACGCGAACTTCTCGCTGACGTTCTTATTG
>BOPP01000036.1:5210301-5243791 GCA_017312745.1 Gryllus bimaculatus
ACCGAGGGGCGCCCGGAGTGCTGCAAAGGGCGTGCGCGGAAGGATAGCGCGCGCGCGCGGGAGGAGCAGATGGCGTGGCAGAGCGGGCCCGACCGCGGACGGGCGATGGAAGATAGAGTGCCCGGAGGGGGCGGCGGAGAGCGTGTGTCGGCGAGATGGGGAAGCTGCTGGCTGGGTACGTGACGCACGCTGTATGTGTGAGAGGGGGGGGTCTAGAAGCGGACGTTGGGATCCAGTTACTTCAGAAATGACTTGTATTTTAGTTACATTTAGATTGGACGAGTTATTGAAGAAGCACGTTCATGTTCCAATTCGATAGTCTCCAATCTCATCTCTTCTACTGTAACCAATGCAACTCTATTTCCAGCTTTAATTCAATTTCGTAGTGTATTTTCCTGACAATGTTCCCTTGATTATTTGGTAACTGGTATTGTATTTCTAGAGAAATATCTGACAGAAAAAGAGAATTTTACGACATTGTTAAAATGCAATTGATTGTCATTGTATGAAAGTGTGATCTTTTTATTTGAATCTTTTTCAAAGATTGTGCCCTGTGAGCGTTGCGATTGGTTCTTTTGGTGGCGCTGAATTCCATACTTATTTTAATTGGAGAGAAAGGAGCAGGTTTAGAAGTTGTCTGTCGATTATCGTCCAAATTGAAGAAGCTGCGAATTGCATTCAGCAGTGGAAAGTAGTTTGTTTAATGGGGACAAAGATGGAAATCGCCAAAAATATTTTTGAAAATCTAGGTGCGGTATCACTGGATGAAGGGAAGGGAATCTTACGCACGGTTCGTTGCCTGTGATACGGTTTCTGCTCCAGATTTTACCTGGAAGTGATCAGAGAATCTGCGGAAACTAATGATCGATTTAACTTCGCTCTACAACCCCGCCCCCGCGGTGTACCGCAAACTCGCTTTATATTTTTCCATTCATTGCTCGTCATATACGCATTTTACATGAGCACGTGTTGGCGGTCGACAATGGAACCGGCCAACGTGCCTTAGCAACCGACGGGTAGTGCAGAAGGGGTGAGACTGTGACAATGGTGAATGCGAGGGTGGCGTAATGTTGAAGGACGCGAGCCGCAAGCACGTCGGGTGTGGAGGGCGCGCTCTCGCTTCTGTTGGGAGCTGCTTTGCGCAAGTCATGCACAGTAGTGTAGCGCGAGGCCGACCGTCGCGGGGCGATGCAGTCCCTTTGGAGTGTTGGGCTGGAGCAGGATGGCGCGAGAATGGCGGGGTGGGGTGTCGGGGAGTAGAGGGAAGATAGAAGGCGGGAAAATGAAGCAATGGAATATGCAGGACACGAGAGACGAAGCCGAAATATGAGCTGGGAAAAGAAGCTGGAAGACGTGGTGAGGGGAGACGAAACGGGTAGACGCCGGTACGAAATAAGAAGCGGGAATATGTGGAGCAGAGATACGAAGCGAGCAGATGCGCGTCGCGGGGCGGGGATTCGAAGCGGGAAGATGTGGGGCGGGGATACGATGCAGGGCAGAGGCGAAGTGGTGAGAAGCGGGGTAGGGATTCGAAGCGGGCAGATGCGGGGCGAGGAGGTGAAGCGGAAAGATGCGGATCGTGGATTCGAAGCCGGAAGATACGGGGCGGGAAGACGAAAGCGGGAAGCTACGGGGCGGGGAAACGAAACTGGGCGAAGGGTAGCGGTCTGCCAGAGAGCGGGGCGGCGTGAGGCGGGGAGGTTCGGCGGCGCCGGCGCCGACGGAGCGGCGAGGCGCGGCGTGCGACGGCGCGAGCGGGAAGGGGCGGTCAGGCCGCGCGGGGGCGGCGAGAGCGTTCATTGTGGCTGCTTGTCGGGCGCCGCGACGTGATTGCCTAAGTTGAGCGTCTCCCAATCCGAGTTGCGAAGCGCCCGGCGCCGCCTACGCGCTCGCGAATGCGCTGTGCGTGGGCGTTGATTAAGCATTGTGGCTGACATTCCGGATGCAACGCTACTCTCTCTCACCCACGCTCCTGTTGCGCCTGTACTGCGCTATCCGAAACCGCAACCATGTGCTAAATCTATTGTCCCAAGTATTATGTAGCGTTAAAGATTTTCTGTAGAATTTTTTGTGGGCTTTAAACGTGAGTTGGTGAAAGTACCTAACATTTGATGGAATTAAGTTTTTTAAACTGCTCAAAACGCTAAAGACATCTCAGTAATTCTTTCTCGAATCGTTAGCTTAAAAATAAGAGACATTTTAATTATCATAATAATGGGGAAAATGAGATAAACATAAATTATTTGTGACTACGAAAATTTGCTTATTTATTGTACGCCCTCTGTATCGCATATGTGATTGTTACGCCTCTGCTGAAAACTGATTCGTGTACAGTACGAATTGCATTAATTTTCGTAAGTATTTGCGTTACATTGGTCTTGGCAAAGGAAATTTTGGTAATGTGCAGTTGAATTTCAAAAAGTAAACAAACGGAAAGTTGAGTGATTCCTTAAAAAGCTTTGTATTTGTAACTCCGAACTCTACTCCAATTTATCATGCATTCCAGTGATCTAAAACGCCTGTGCAACGCGCAGTCTCGCCATAGCACGTGTCCCCACCCGAGCAGAGCGAGTTAATAAAGCGAGCTTCGCAAGACGCGGCTGAAGTTGTAGGAGCGACGTGCTGCGAGCCGGGCTGGGCATTAAGGTGCAGGCGGCGTGGGACGTTGGAGCGCGAGCGGGCAACGCTGTAATGAATGGAATGAATAAGGAGCTCGCCCCGGAGCGGCCGGAGGGTGAGGTCCTAAGGGAGGGCGGGGTGCGTGAGGGCGAGTGGCAGTGATGTAGCGGTGCCTCGCGTGGGCCCCGGGTGATCAGCCCTCCCTCCGCGACCATCGGCCTTCCTCCTCCTCCTTCTCCGCCGCCGCCGCCGCCGCCGCCGCCGCCGGGCCGCGTGTTTCGTTCGTTACGCTGCCCCTAGCATGCGCCCCACCGGCCAGAGGCGAGCGTTAATAATGATAACCAAAACAATATTATTCTTCTTTATGTAGGAACTGGACAGGGCATCCGTTTCATTCCGTTTTTTCCGTACTGCTTCAAATGATATTCGTCCCTCCTGCGGGAGGCGTTAATAATGATAATCATGATACCAACCTCCAATGTGGTGAAATAATTATATGAGTCATTGCCAACAATATTATTTATTAAAATAGCAGCTTTCGATGTCTTAGCCATCATCATCAGTTTTCTGCAGTATGGAAGCCACAAAACGACTAGTTTCATTGTAAATGCCAACGAAAACTCACCACAATACCAATAATCCATTATGGTATTATTTTTAAGTCAATTTATATTGCCAGATTTATTTAATTTTTCTCCACAGCCTCCAGTAATCTTTATCGGTCTGACTGAAGAGGTAATAACTTTAAGCGTAATACTGAACCATTCTGATTTTGGTGATTTATGTGTATGGATATGTCGATTTCAGTTTCATGTCTTTCTTCCGTTCATTTCTAAAAGACCTGCTGTGCTTGATACGTATATAGAAAACCATTTGATCTGAATTTAAAAAAATCATTTTAAGTTGTCTCGTGTAACTCATTACATAGCTTTACTGAACATAAACGTCTTTTGTACTCTCAATTAACAAATATTCAAAAATTTCTCCTCGCAGCGATGATTTCAACTCAATGTTTTCGCAAGTTCGTTGTAGAATTGAATGTAATAATTATTGCACATTTTCTACCAATACTTTTGTTTCTTCTCTATTTATTTATATTTCACTCCATGACATTTTCTTTCAAAATAAATGCCTAAATACAAATCCCCTTTGGTTAATTTATGTAATTGACAATGATGTAATGCTGATTTCTTTTTTGTTTCAGGTAAGCATTACCTACTATTCTCATTCTATCATCAGATGCTGCGCGCGAGGAAAGTTCAAAGCTGTAAGTTTTCCATCATATAATGAATTCTATTAGCATATACTGCATCAAAATATTTATTTTCGACAGATATCAATATTACTGTATATATTACAGATATCAATATTACTATATCAATATTACAATATATATATATATATATATATATATATATATATATATATATATATATATATATATATATCAATATACAAAAGTGCTCACTTCCGTAATACAGATCTGCATAGGCGAAACCATGATTTTCCGCACCCATCGTGTGTGCGCCATTGCAGATCTGACATTCCGAAGGGCTTCTTTCACTTAACAGGACAGGGTTGAAATCTGACGGGTAAACAGTTCGAATTCCTTCTATGGCAACATTCAGCAAAAATCTGAACTCATAGTATTTTATTTATTCTCAGTGTATTTTGTTTGTTCCTTAGCCCCGCGTGTCTATTATACGAGAGGTGCTGACATACCTTACATCAAGGGCAATGCTCGCAGTATGGTGCACACCGTTGGTGCATTTGTCATATGCCTTGGGTCACTGACGTTGAAACCTCAGGCAGATTCCAAAGAAATCTGTGATCAATCTCACATGGAATGTGTGTACATGTGAATTAGCTCGGTAGAGGTACTTTTTACGGACATAACATAACGATACATAGTCTCACAATGACTTTGAAACGAATACATTAGGTTCACGTCTTCATCTCCCGCCATCTCTCCCCTCTACAACTTTCTCTGTTTCCTTTCTCTCCAGATCATTCTGGACTTTTCATCATATTGTTAATGACACAATTGGTGATATGCAAGTGTAACTATTGAGAATATTTCTACCTGGCATGTCTACCCAACAAGTATATTCAGTCTGTAGCCTGGGGATAACCTGTTGTGGGAAACTATTATCTGGTTGACCTTGTCTCCTCCCCCCTTGCACGCAATTCCTAGTAGTAGCCCCTTCCTCCCGCCCCTTCAGTCGTTGCTCCTCCTCCCACTTAACTGTCCTGCCAATTAACCTAACTGACATTATCCTCACCCAATTTAGCCCTAGACTCGTGCGGCCCGCAGATACCAGAGGAATCCATTAGCATTCCCACCTCAAGTGTGAACATCTTCCTGCCGATTAGGTGGGTTCACTTCCGTAATTTACACGATTGACCGGGATGTAGCTTGATTGTGTTTCATTCGCTTTGGAGGTATGTTTATATGAATTATTTACAGAAAACTGTTACATCTACAGTAATTTGAATACAAGTTTACGCATATCGCATATTCTGCAAACTAAAATGAAAAATCGTGATAACACGCCCTCTATTCGTAGCTAACAAGTTGGCTGTGTACTTAAACGTAACTGAATGTTACTGAGGAAAAACGAATTAATATTTAGACTTTCCTCTAATCATTGTTGGCTGTAGTAATGCATCTGTTATTATATAAAAATAAAACGTGTAGTTAAACGCCGAGGAATTACTCTGAGAAATTTCCTGCTACGCAGATGGAAAGCAGTTTTATTTTAAGAATTCCAAACAGCTAGATTGATAAAAAACGCTTTACTTCACGAGAAATCCTTTAGGAAAAGAGTTGAAAATCCTGTTTCTATGTTCAGTATCGACTAAAGTTCTGTGTTGAACGTGAGGCGTTGTGCTATTTCCTTGAATAGCAATCCCAATTTTTACGAGAAATTTTGTGATTGCCTTCTTGTAAAAGGACGGCCTTCACGCCACATCCGTTTGTTACACTCAAAGGCCATCAAGATAAATGCTTTAATCTGATAGCAAGGAAACAGACCTTAAAATGTCGGATATTTTCAGCCTCGTTGCGGCACGTATTCATGTCCATTCTGTACTGCAGTATATTTACTGTAATAAACAATGTACCAACTTCAAAAGAAGTAATGAGTCGTGTTCTGTGAATACGGGAGTCTATATTCGAATTCAGTTGATGCCTCAGAATAAATGTAGCATTTCAGTGAAATTGTGAGTGTGAATGGTAGTGATTGAAAACAAAGTTTGAAAAATATTATTCCATTTCTTCATTCGAAATCTTACCAAATGGTTGGAAGTACGTATAATGATGTATGTCTTTTTGTGAATTCTTTCATGACAACTATAGTATTCGCTCTGTATCACTTATATGTCAATTTTATATTTCTTTATTAATGGTATGGCTCAGATTTCGGCTCTTCATTTCCTGAATGTCGTATTCTCTACAACACAACACATTTCTTTTAGGACCTTCCTCTGAATCTGAAATACGCAGAACGCGCGTATGTGTGTGTGTGTGTGTGTGGGGGGGGGGGAAGGCGTGCATGCGTGCACGTGTAAATTCAAATCGGTGAAATAGATGAAAGCAGAGGTATGGGGGATCATGAAAGTTTTTGTATGAATTTCTGTAGTTTTCCAGTCAGCCGGATATTTCTGCCGTTGTTCATTATAATTCCCTCTTTCTTCAATTCTTACGAATACATTTTTCGCCACCAGCTGGCTTTCTCCTTATAGTTACAAGCTCTGCCCCCGTTTCACTCTGACGAATTTTCTTTCATCCTCAGCCCTCGAGCCCACCTACACAGAAATACAGTCCGCAATTCCCTCTGCTCCACCTTCCTCGCCTCTGTACTAGATCTGACACACCCCAATCATTCCCGCTCCCCTTTTCACCCCCGATGCTCACGTTCCCGCCGTTGTGTCTTCCCCACCCTTGCGCCGCGCACCGTCCTCGCCCCGCCGTTCGCCGTCGAACGGAGATAGGCCGAGTCGATCGTATCGTATCCGAGCAATGGCCTCGCCGCCGGTCATTAGGGGGCCGCTGGCTTTTTTTTTCCTCCTCTCGCGCGTCGCACGGCGGCGGCGGTGGCGGGAGCAGCAGCAGCAGGAGGCTCGTTTCCTGGCGAGGTAAAAAGCGGCCCGCAGCACGGCGCGCGTCCGTTCCGTAATTGGGTTGTGTGGTACCGGCGCGGCGCCGAAGTGAGTGGTGACCCCTCTTCAGCGGCTCGGGCCGGCCCGCGCCAGCAGCTCGCCCGAGTTTACTCCTCGTCGCTGGTTGCACGCGGCTGCGGCTGGCGCGCCCTGTCACTGTGCGTTAGCCTGGCGCGTGAGGTGTTGGGGTTAGCGTCGGCGTGCGGATGAATGTGGAATTACTTGAATGTTCTGTGCGCGTTTTTAATCTGTGTAGTTATGTTTGTACCATTTTTTTGTGAACAGACGAAATATTTAAGAAAATAATAATATAACCATTCCTCTTGAAACTTCCGTAAACGTTCGTTTACCTTAAAGTAATTGCTAGCAAACATCCAATTACTAGTGTGCATTTTCTTTACCTTTATTTATTTTCCAAAACTTTGATTTTCACACATTTGATTTATTAACCTTTTGCACCGAACGTATCTGCGTCTCCGTCTTCGAGTTGTGAATGTAACATTTTTGGAATGTTTGTGGGTTTTTAAAACTGTTCTGTTAATATTTATTTCTCTCTAAATGTGTATTTTGTTGAGTATTGAAGCCTACACGAAAGCTCCCGCATCAACTGTGTCCCTATGTGAAAAGTGGATCATTGCTCTTACGACAAAACTGTCCGTCGCAAAGATTGGTGCGCAATCTTCTTCTAGAGGAAGGATGGAGCCAGGCAGCTGAAATCGCTAAGACAAAACAGATCAGCTTCGAATATTTTCTTCTAAATATAAGATTTAATAAGTATGCTATTCATGAAAATATATATTTTCACTTGTTTTAAACATTTATGCGTCATAACTTATTAATTTAGTTCGTTATTATTGTTATGTTTTAATCTGTAACACTGTATTTCAGCAAGTGTTGAATCACACACATAAACACACACACACACACACACACACACACACACATATATATATATATATATATATATATATATATATATATACATACACACACATATATTGGCGTAATGTTACACTAAAATAACACCCTCTATCCTCTTGTACGTTTTCTCTAACCCCCTCCCCCTCTTTAACATCACGCAATTTACGGTCGACTCCTAAGTACTCTTGTAGCACGAGTAGGAACCCTGGGCATTGAAGAGCTTGCTTCTGTGCCGAAGCTTCTGTTGCTGCACCTCGTTCAGGCGGGCACTGCTTTGGACGCGAGTGCGGCTCGCGTGTTGCGCTTGTTTTATCCGAAAGACTAAGTGACGTTCGAGTTAACCTTTCTGGGAGCGGCGGCCGGTGGAGTGTTGTGATGGAATCTCCATTGGGGAGTGATTTATGAGCACGGAGCCCGTGCGTTCGATCAGGGGAAGGGGAATAAAATTGTAGCTCATGCTGCACATGATGTATACTAGGCCGTTCTCGTGATACGAGTCTATCACAGGTTGTAGATTGTACTGGGTGTCACAGGGTGCGACAGAAACAATTTAAATTCGACAAAATGCCGAGAGAGTTCTTTTGGGTTTCGTTCTAGTTTCTGCGGCATGTTATGCTTTTACTTATATTGGGGAGTGTCTAGGCCGACTGCTAAAGAATATTCAACATTTGATTTTCTCAACGTAATTAGTCATCAAATCATTGGTGATTCAAAAAAACAACAACAACAACAACAACAACAACACACGATATGGTTTGCATTATGTTCATCGAATTGTGAAAATAAATTACTTAAAAGCTAAGGGAAAGCTTTATAATGAATATTTTCTTTTGTTTGATTGAAAATTAGATATATTTCAAGAACTATATGGAAATATTGGAGTTGCAGATAAAAAAAATTGGATGTTTGTGGGAATGCTCTCAAGAAAATGGGCGCAGAATATATTATACATTAATTCAACAATCATCAATTACGGTATACACAATCTTGGAAATGGTTTCAACTTTACTATCGGAAAATCATTTCCAAATAAATTTAATCGGTCGATCTTGATGTCATTTGTATTCGAATTAAACTCAGTTTTCCATTCCTGTTACCTCATTTAATAATTATCAGTTGAAGTTTCCCAAACGAATTTTGAACGGCGCCTCTAGTGATTTCTTCTTTCTTTACATCCCCAACAGCTTCATTTTACGCAACATCTTATTCATTTATCAATATGAGCGTCGGCTCCCCTCTTCATTACGAGTTCCCCAAAACGCGCCGGAGTTTGAGGGCCCGCCGCCATTCTCCCGCTCAGCGATAAGGAGCTGGAAGGCAGACGGGCGGAAGAAAATCGGCACCCCCCCCCAACCCCCGCCACCGCCTCCGCTTCGTCGGACCACGCGGCCCTGCGCTCAGCGGAATCACGTAATAAGAGATACCTCTCCGCCTCAGCCCCCCCGTCATCGACGCAAGGACGCTCCTTTCCAACCCGCCCAGATCCCACCTTGCATCAATTCTTCCGCTGCGCGCCCCCGCATCCACCTCGAGCCTCCTCTTTGTTCCACATTCTCACGTCGCAATCCCCCCACCTCCACCCCTCTAAGCCCCCTACCTACTACGCCCAAGGTCTCCACTCTTCTTCAAACTCCTCCGTCGCTCGCGATCCGCAGCATCCTCCCTTATCCTTCGTCGTCATGCCTTTGCCTCCACCCTGCCCAACCTCCTACTCCTTCCAACTCCTCCGTTCCTTTTCCCAGCCTCCAAACGGTCCAACATCCTCCATTCCCATTCTCCATTGTCATGCTCCAATCTACACCTCGCTTCTCCCGTCTCCGTCGCGACAAGCTTCCTTGTTCCACATCCTCCGCCGCCACGCCCCCGCCTCCACCTCGACAAGCCTTCTCTTTGTTCCACATCCTCCGTCGCAAATCCCCCACCTCCACCCCGCCCAAGACTCCACTCCTTTCAACTTCTCCGTCGCTTTTCTCAGCCTCCACACGGCCCAACATCGTCCATCCTCATTCTCCGTCGTCATGCCACCGCCTACTCCTCGCCGCTCTCGTCTCCGTCGCGACCAGCGTCTTGGTTCCACATCCTCCGCCGCCACGCCCCCGCCTCCCCCTCGCTCCGGCCCGTTCTCCATCCATCTTCGACGCTCCGTTCCCCACCTTCACCCTGACCAGCTCTATCCCTGGAGATATCCCCTATGGATATCCCCGACGCCCCGCTCCGCATGTGTGCCGCGTCCAGCTCATCCCATCTTAGTCGCGCACCTCCGCTTCCGCCTGTACCGCACCCTCCGCCTACCTGCGCCTGTTACGTCACAATCTCCTTCATCCCGCTCCTCTCAGTCTGTTGTCCATAGTCGCCTCGCCCGACCTATCGTCTGTCTGGATCCGCATCATAATGTCTTCTTTTCCGTCTCCATCTCTAACCTATCCATTTCCAGTGCCCGCCACCTTCGCATCTGTTGGACCCCCACCGTCCCTCAACCCACTCCCCCGCCTCGCGTTATTTCATCCCGCCCCACTCCTCGCCGTTCGTTGTCTCGCAGTCCCACCCGCACTCTGCTCCCACCTCCGCCGCACCCACCGCCATCACCACCCCATCTCCAACCTTGCTGCCACCTCGCCTTCCCCGCTGCCAGCCTCCCCGGAAGCGACCGGAGTCGCGCGAATGATGAAGCGTTGCGACTCCGCGCTCGCCGCCCCCCAAGGACGCTTAAGCACCGTTCTTTCCTCCGCGGAAAACAGCGCGGGGGCGGTACTCCCGATTTCATTGCGTTAAGTGTCAATGAGCGGAGAAGGGGCGGTGCCAGGAAACCGAAGACGGACGTGGATGCGCGGGCGAAACCGCGCGAATAATTTGCAGGTGGGGCTCGGTGAGGTGTAGGTGTGCGTCGCTCGCCCGCATTGAAGGTGCCGCCCCGTGGTTCGCCTCTGGTGTTCTGGTCTGGGCTAATGGCGGCGAGCCGTCGTGTGGAAGAAGGAAGGTCGGGGAAGAGCGAATCTAGTTTCGGAGAAGCTGGGCGAGCGGGAGGGTGCCTCGCGCAGGCCGAATTACAGAGGTCCTGCCGTCGGCTTCGGGTCATGTGGCTGGGCCCCTCCCTGCGGCTTCGGGTTAGCGCTGGGTCTTGAACTGCGATCTGGTTATTCAATCCTAATAGTGGATCTGAAGGGGGAAACAGTAGAGCAATGGGTGAATTATCTTGGCAAAGTAAGCTGATGAAACACGTACACGTTTGTCGCTACCAAAACGGGCTTTCCGTCTGGTTAGTTTGCTAATAATATTGTTTTGATAAATTAATTAAAAAAGAAATCTCGTAAACTTGCCTGAGAAAAGCAGTAAAAATGGTGATATATCTGTGATCCAAACTGTCAGAGCAGGAGGAAAAATGAAACAGAGTAATATTAAAACAATACTTTCCAATGTTTTGCAGGGAACATAGGAAAAAGGAAGTAAGAGAATATATTTTTTGTCCAACCCTTCTCAGATGACTCGGCGAACCTCTAGTTGTCTTGAAAATCTAATTAAAACTTTCTGATTTGAATGTTTGTGTTTATTTTGCGAGACAATAGTGACAATTTATTCTTTATGAGGTGTTTGAATTTCCTTCAGAATACAATGTATTTACTTCAAAACTTCTTTAAAACGTTATTATAAAATACTCGGTATTAAAATTATGATGATTCAGAACACCCCAGTTTTTAATTCCTCTATTGGATCGTTAAAAAAAGATATTAAAAAGGCTACTTAGGAAAAATAATTTGATGTTCAATAAAACGGAAACTAATGCAATCACATAGAAGACGGTTCCTTTCTGCGACAAGACTGATATTGAGAGAAAATATTCATTGAATAAATGAAATTAGTCCCTTTGATTGTTCAGTGTCACCTTCGTAAACTTTTAATAGGGTCTAAAGGAACATTTAAGAGCATACCCTGGTCTCAGTAAAAATTTGAAAAATGTCCAAGATGAGTCTTCATTCCTGACCTCATTACTCTTACTCTTCCACGAAAATGAAGTTAATTTACCACACTTTGTTGTCTTTAGTTGCTTGAGTGTTTGCAGTTACAGGCGAATTCTCCCTTGTTTCTACCCGACCCGTCTGTTAATTAGTTACTTTTTTTCAGCCCCATCTTACAAAGGACGAGTAAAGCGCTTTACCTAACCGCGTTGGCTATAAAAGAATGGAGAACTCGAGAAATTTTACGATGTCGCTGCCCGCGGATGGCATGAAGCTGGAGGAGTGCATCTCGCCTAGCGGCTGACTTTTACTCCCTCTAAAAACGTGTGGGCGGAGCGCGGCCGTAGAGCGACCTCTGGTGAAATTCTGGCGGACGCTCGTGGACGTGCTGTCGGGGAGTCCCCGAGCAAAAACAAACACGCGGCGTTCTAAGCCTTCTAACGCGGTTTCGACCGCCACGTGAAATTGAGTTTTGGGCGTCTAGCCGCGGGCGGGCGCTGCGGCGGCCTCTGTCCGGCTGCAGCCGCTTCCCCGCCCGCGACGCCGCCCTTGTCCTTCTCTTGCGTCGAGGCCACTCCCCTCGCTCAGCTCCCTTCCCCTCCCTCAAAGTCCTCTCCTCTCCCACCTAAGTGACCAGCGCGCTCGCTTTCCGATTCTGGGTCCCGGAGTTCAAATCTTGGACACATATACAGATATTTCAGAATAAATGACACACACTTGTAGGGCATGTAAAGGTAATCACTTTGTGCCAATGAACATGGTAAACGCTAAATAACAAAGTTACATATGTGAAAATTGCCCTTGATGCTTCCTAAATCCAACAATTGCCCCTATTGCTACGAAGCACTTGTTTTATAATCAGCCGAAACTTAATTACGGATATATGTCACAAAAGCAACTTGGGATGGGTAAAACCCATTCACACTCGTTCTTAGAGTCCCAGTTTTCGTGATTTTCCATGTCACTATAAACGATCATTCAGTCATTGCTTCGTTTCTACTACTGATAAATACATATGTGATAACTAATCGTTTTTCGGATTTGGGTTTCGAGTTTCAAATCCTAGTCTCTATATGTATAATTTGTGATGGAGTAAAACCGTTCCTGGCACATTCTACGTGTTCCCGTTTCCACAACTTTTCATTTCATCATATATCTTCATTAATTAATTCGTTAAGTTATTATATTATCTACCGATAAACAAATCTTTATAACAGTCACTGGCTGCGGTTTTGGGGTCACTTTTTTTTGGTACAGTCAACACCGTAGTTTTAAGTCTGTTTTCCCGACCTTTTCTGTCCCACTCATTTCTAATGCGTAGTTCATTGCGATCAACATCTTGACTTCCCTGATACCTACATGACGTTTTCTTCTTTATCAGTATCTTAGCGCGAATGTTATTTATGTTCTTTCCCATTTTCAATTTCAAGATCATCACTCATTTATAATATTTCTCTTTCTTTCCAGTGTCACATGCCTTTCGGTTTGAAATATGCCCCTCCTCACCTAACAAAGACATGAATATTCGTTCTTGTTTTAAAACGCCTCTGTGCTCTGTGTTTCTTGACTTAAATATTAGTAGAGGAGTGTTGCTCTGAATACTCAAGATCTTATACTATTTATCACTCTGGCTTTCATCCACGTTGCATCCCTGAATGTTTTCTAACTTTCTCTTCTCACCGTGTTTCAGATAGAATTCCTTCGCTTTTTTATTGAACATTCTAGTACTAACTACTCTGTCACACTTCTCCCTAATTCGTCCTTCCATTGTTTAAACATGGATACTTTCCTTTCTACTTCATAACTCCGGCCCAACCCCGCATCTTTTCATTATGCCTCCGTCTTATCTCGTTCATACTTGGCATCTATCCTTTTGTTTTTTAATCCTTCCTAATATGCTATTCGTTATAATCTCGTTATAACCGCAGTCTTTTATCTTGGTCCCAATTTCTTGCCTTTATTTCACGGTATAATTTACATTTGTCTCCTGTTTTTTGTTCATTTTCTTTCGTCATAGTTCCTTTTATCATTACATTCCTCATTATATTTCTCGGTGTCTTCTATCTCACAGTCCTTTTCGCCTTTCTATGACTAGCCGCTTCTCCATCGCCTTGGCGGCCGCCGCCGTCGCTGCGGCTGGCGGTGCCCGGAATCCGCGACCGTGCCGTTGTCGAGAGCACTCCGACCAATTAGCCGGGTGGTTGCGTGCGGGGGTGGGGGGTAGGAGTCGAGGCTGGCACCGGGACGGGCTGCGCTGGGCCGAACGAGCCGCCCGGGGCGGGGAGGAGCGAGGCGAGGAGAATGAGAGGTGGATGAGCGACGCGATGAAGGCTTGAAGAATCGCCGTGGGGAGGGGGAAATGCAACGAAGCGAGCCTGAAGGAGTGGGATGTGGCGGGGTGGTGGTGAGGCGGGGTAGAGAGAGGTATTCGGGGAGAGGTGCGGTGGGGCTGGGAAGAGCGGGGAGCGATGAGGTGATTGGAGGAGTAAGCTGGGGTGGGGCATAACGTGGCGGGGAGTAGCGTGTGGGGCAGGAGGAGGCATGTGTGAAAGAGCGAGGAGTGATGAGGTGAGGTGTAAGGTGGTGCAGAAAGCGTGGCGGGGTGGAGAGAAGGGCGGGGAGGCAGAGTAAGTTGCAAAGGAGTGCTGGGGAGCTGAGCGAGACAAAGTGGAGGAAGCAGGAGTTAGACTTGGTTGGAGGCAGAGGATCGGTTAGGTGAGGTGAGGTACGGTAAGGAGCGGGCGGGGTATAGAACTGGGTAAGGCGGGGATGAAGTAGGGAAAGAGCGCTGCGGAGCGGAGCGACTGGAAGTGAAATGATGGGAGCAGGAGTGAGGCCCGCTGCGGGGCAGACCGAAGCGAGGGTGGCGCGGGGCGCAGCAGGCTAGACCGAGTGAGACGAGTAAAGGCGACCCGGCGCGACGCAGTACGGCGTGCCGGCGAAAGGCGGGGAAAAGGAGCGGAGCCGGAGTGTTGCGTCGCGAACCGGCCTGCCGGAGGGCGGCCACTGCACCGGAAGCAGCGCCGGAACTTCCGTTTCCCGGCGTGCGTGGACGAGACGCGCGGCCTCCACCCACCCCTCTGTCCCGTTGGACCCCTGGGGGGCACTGCCTCGTCCGGTTTCGGCAGTAATGCCAAAAGTGCCGCTGTCCCAGGAGAGCGGCCAATGTTTTACCATGCGTTTCAATATGAATGCCTTGCATAATCAGATATTTTCGAGCACAGCAGTTGGTTCTATATTTCCCATTAAAGTATGTCGTAAAAGTTGTTTCATTTGCTAAATATTCAGCGATATCTTGGTTATTGCTCATGCAACTTAGTTCTTTAAAAAACCTTTTTCTGTAAATAATTTGGAGTATTACATTACTTCTCAGTTCGAAGTGAAGTTAGAAAGATTTGTAGGGTAACAACAATAACATCGAAAGTGGTAATAATGTTATAAGTCCTCGAACAGTAGAAAGTGCGTTTTCAATTTTAAAAATATGAATCCCCCGGCGCAGAAAGTCCTTCCGAACATGTACTATATTTAAACAAAATCGATGGGGTGCGGATACAAGCTATCGCCACTCACGAAACATTTTCCGATATAAAAACGGGGGTCGCGAATGAAAAAAAAAGTTTAGGTGGCCGTGATGTATAGGTCTCTATTCTCCCGGCCGTGTTGCATCGCTCTCAATCTGCGTCGCGCCATGCGCGGCGCGGGGCGGCGGAGCGCTCCCATTGTTAGAGAGCCCTGTTTCGTCGCAGTCGTGTTGCTTCCACTCGCGGGCGCCGCACAGTGCGACGAAACAACACCGGCGCTGCCAAACGCACCACTATTTTTTTTGTTGCTATAATTGTTAAGCAAGCAACGAATGGGTTATAAAAACAATGTAGCACTTCGAAAAGCAAGTCATCGAATTAATGCATCTTGTTTTTTATTTAATGTAGTACTTCATTTTTCAATGAAATAGTATGCTTAATGAGTTGTCTATTTATTGTAAAAAATGCATTGTAATTGATGAGAAAGTAAATATTCTGTAGTTTTCGACGAATATGTTAATAGTGAGGGATGTCGCAATACCACTTCTAGCGAAATTTCTCATTTACACAGAGTATTAAGAACTTTTTTGTATGGTATTTAATAGATTTTCTGTAGTTGGTATTCGTTAATATGTTGGGACTTATCTCTTCATTCCGTGAGCTGTGAATTGTTGCAATTGAGCAATTTTGTCATTTGATCTTGAGGTCGTTGGGTATTCATTTCTTGGTATATTTTATTAAAAATCTGCGGATGTACTAATTTAAAGCTACAATTTTTCACGTTTTTCAATCAGGCTGTTTACTGACCTTGAGTAAAATGGCATAACTTATACGAGTGCTGTTTAATAGGTTTTGAAATTAACTGCCCTGTTTGCTCCGCTAGAATGTCTTCTAGTACATAAACTCATTCAGGCGCCCACATACAAACGCTGATGCGACTAACATATACGGGCACTTGGAACACAGGGTTCTTATCTTAACCTCAGGCGATCGGGTCGCGTTTTGTTTGTTTTGTTCTTCCATTTCCCGCCATGCGGTGCTTTAGGCGCAGTGTGCGCCGGGGAATTCCGAAGCCCTGTCGCCGTGGACGTCAGCGATCGATCGGGGGTCGCTTGTGACGGCGCCGGAGGCTGCGGGGCCCGGCCGGGGAGATGACGGGGAGAGCTCCTCGACTTGTATAGCGACGGATTGGGGCGGCGGCGGCGGCGGAGTGGACGGCGCGGCGGGCCTGGCGCCCGGAATGAGATGTCAGCGTTCGAGCGACGGCTGTGACAGCGAGTGCTGCCCGCGGCGGGGCGCGACGGGCGACGGGCGACGGGCGACGGGCCAGGAGGGGTCGAGGCGAGGCGAGGCGGGGGCGAGAGGAGCTGCCAGGGCGGACCGCCGCAAAGCCTTCGGCAAAGCGGAGACCCGCCACTGGCTGATCCAGAGGGAGGGAGGGCATATTTTTAAAATAATTGTCAAGTTATGACGTTGCTTCAAAGTGATGTATTATTTGTCCTAAATACATTATAATATTGTAACCGTTTTGAACATTATGTTTTAAGTATGTTAAATATATAGTTTGTATTGAAATTAATTGCGGCAGCAAAAGGAGCACTAGTAGCCAATTTTGTAAAAATGTAATTAGGCGTTTAATTTTCAACTTCGAAACCCGAAATCGAAATTAATATGTATGAAATAATTCGTGCCATGTTACCCATGTGGGGGTTTTGGTCCACGGCCTCGCAACACTTCCGGTATCATTCCCCAACTGTGAAAATGAAGGAGGGTAAGGTTTTCCTCCGAAGACTGAGTTTCTCCCTCGTTCAGGCGACGTCTCTCTGTCATACATCGTAAGTGTTGAATCTGTCAATGACTCCCTAAGACAAATGCTCAACGAATATTGCCTAAGGGCTCTACTTACGCACGGTGCTACCTTAACACACATTTCCCCCGAATCGTTTCACTGCCGTAATGTTTTCTATAGGCTGACTTGATGGCAATAGATTTGGAGTGTATTCCGATCCTACGCCACGAAAAATTTTCTGCGTCCCGTGAAGTTTTCCTCCCAGGTTACTTTTACGATACTCGAATGAATAGCGCAAATTGAGAGCCGTCTTTCTTCCACCCTCTTCGACTTTTATTGGTGGCCGTGTCACAAAGAAACCCTCCGCGTTTCGGGACGGCGAAAGTCTCCGGGAAATATGGGAAGACGTTTTGGAACCGACGTCCTTCCGCAGTTCTGTCTTTCCTTTGGTGGAACGGCCATTAAGAGTTCGAAAGAGAAATCGGCGAAGTGTCGTTACTTTGTAAAGTTCTTGAGATTTCCTCCGTTCGAATTAGATACAATTAGGCGGCCGCAGCGAAAGAAATTTCGGGTACAAACCAGCTTCAGCTTTTCATCATGCGGACCGCTCGCGGAGTTTTAGTACTTAATTGCGGCTGCGAGAGGAAGTAGTTCTGCGAGCGAGCTGTTTCCAAGTCTCTTACTCCAACCTCCGTACTTCGTCCAAGAATAACGAGCCTGTTGCATGACGGTTTTAACATTAGTGTCACCTATTTCGTACTGTGGTTCATGTAATTTAATAAATATTCGTTGGTTAAACGATTAAAATGTGCGAACTGTTAAAAAATTTGGGGAAGTTTGATGAAGGAGTTGTAGCAACGGGAACATTAACTTTGTGATTCACAAACCGCTGTATTTATCCCATAAAGAAAATAATTTCATCTTATATATTATGTAGTTTCTATATTTGTTTTAAAATTAATATTTTGAAATCAGGATTTATAATTTGGTTATAAAAACAGTAGATCATTTTTTTAACATACCACCTACAATGGCTTTTGATTTCCAGAAAGTCAACGGTTGAGGTGATTCAAGGCATCAACTGATGTCTCTGCAGTGCCTCTGACACATTCGTCATCCGCCAAGTGGCGAGCGACAGATCAGCCAATCTCGAGTAGCGATGTGCTCAGCGAATGTTCGCTCTTTGATGCGTCCTAAAGACCGACACGTGGTGGGTAGGGACCGAACGTTCGGCGCTCGGCGATTCGCAAGTAACCCGTCCACACTACTCGGGATTCGGCGAATGCCGCATGTGTAGAGCAGAGCCTCCTTAACAGAGCTATCGAATAAGAGGATCTTCAACGGATGGAGCGGTCGCGCTGGTCTCTGTGTCTGGGGACTCACCTGCGGGACAGGGCCCCCGCGCAACTTCGCGCTCCGTCGCCCCGCGGGCGGTGGTACACGTTTAGTGCGCTGGACGCGGGCGGCGCCACTCGCCTGCGCTTCCGCCCGCCGCGCCGTTTCCGCTCCGCCGTTGCGGGGCGGGGGAGGGGGGAGCGGGCCAGAGTGAGGGCAGGTGTGTGAGTAGGCCTCCCACGTCTTCTCTGTACTAGTGTAAATACGTTTTTCACACAATTAAAAGTAATTGTGTTATGAAGATTTACAATAACTTGTACTTGTGAAATTAAAACTAATAGTGTTTAACTATGCATATTAAATGCCCCAATTAGTTCGGTGTGCCTCAAAAAATTTATCGCTTTCTCTCTCCTATTTTTTTTACCGCTCCTCCATACTGGCCAATAATATGAGCTCGACTCTTCTATCTTAGGAGGTGGTATATATCGATCGCTGTGTTGGTGAGCAATAAACCGCGTATGTACTAAAACGTAACCTCTTTGATTTTAACATGCTTTCAGTTGTTTTCAATAGTACTAGTATTAGTAATTCCCGTCCACTAGAACTCTGGTTGCGAACGGTCCTCCCATTGACCTGCTTGTTGTACAAGGAAAGTAAGTTTACAACTACTGCCAAGAATAAAGAAGCAACGGACGACGAACTCACCAAGATTGGGAAGGTGCAATTAAAAAAGGCAAACAAAACGTGATGCACCGCTGCAGCTGGCACAAGCGGTCCAAAGAGCAGACCGGCGGATGGACTCATCCTAAACGTATCCAAATGGATTCGTGACCTTCCATTTAATCTATCTACAGAATGGCCCCTTTCTGGAAAACCAGGAAAAATCTGGGAATTTCACTGCTCTGAAAAAGTTAAGAAAAATCAGGGAATTTATGGAAGAATTCTTATATGTCAGGGAAATTTTTGATGGTTATAAAATTTTATACTTTAAAAAAACAGTGTTTGCATTAACATACAGCATTATTGTTTGCATGGTTTCTTTTAGTTGATTTTTTTTTAAATTTGTAATTCTTCACGGCGAAATCAGAGCTGGCAAATACGTTTCAGGCTTGCTTTAGAATTTTCTTTAAATATTGTGAAATACTCTACAAATCTTATCGGTCGAAAAAAATTAAAATGCTCTTGAAACCGGGAAAATTCAAGGAAATTTGTTTCAAGAAATGAGTAGCCTCCCTGAATCTATATACATTGGTGACATGAGAGTAACGCAGCCAGGATGTGGCCTGCGAGAGGGTTAATGTTAGGGGGTGGGGCGATGGGGCAGGTGGTATGCTCACCTACGAGGCTCGCAATGCGCCTTAATTGCATCGCTCTTCATGCTTACTCTGTCCCTCTGACTGTCAACCTGTAGAAACCGAACCTAAGAAAAATCCTGGAAGAAATGTCAGTAGTTATGAGTAGTCCATGAACGTTCACCGCCGAGTCCTTTGTCACTGATTATTGATTTTTGTTATCGTAACTGCCACATATTTCTGTGTCGTTTTTGCGACTTCACTGCGGTGATTTGCAGCGCTGACTAAATCAGCTTCGGGTTCATGTTGGTCACACTTGGTCTGTTGTCGGTTCGTCCGGAAGCGGATATAACTCAAACGTCAACGATAGCGGTAAATATCAACAATTCGTGAGTGTAAAATGTTCAAGGTCTTTCAGTAATCCAGAGTTAATATTAAAGGAAGAGATTTTGCCACAACATCCGCCATTGTTATAAACACAAGCACCCAACAAATATAATCACGATCTACTATAATATACGCACGAAACAATGAGGCAGCTAAACTGTTTCATGGCCGCCTTTAGAGCTGCCTTACTTTAGCTGTGGACTTACCGGAGTCGGGCTTCTGCATGCTTCTATCATTATTTTTCATTTTCCATATATCTGTATGTCTTTTGAATATATCATAAGTAATTTATTCGTGATTTGACGAGATAAATTTAAAGTAATGAAACACGATATCACCTATCCTTGTAGGCAATAATGTATTTCCGGTGAGCTCACTCACGCCTGTGGGAGCATCTTCTGCTTATCGGCCCATCCCGCCATTGCTTGGTCTCTTATTTAGACAAGGATCTTCCGTAGCTGGGTAGTCCTTATACGGCATTGCACACCTAAAATGGTATGATGTCCTGCGGGTAGCGCAGTCCATTCCTGCTTCTCCGATCCGTTCCGCCGTGTTCCATGCCTTGCGCCTCAGTGCTTCTACCTGTGTGAGCCCGGCTTAACTCTATCCGTTCGATTCTCGAGCTTCATTTCGCCTAAGCTTTCGGATCATTTAAATCTTCAGTCATGATTCGTGAATTGCATTTCAGTGCACTTATTATTTCTGTCTCTTACGGACTTCCTGCATTTTCTCCAGTAGCGTAACGTTCCGGCCCCCAATGCGGGCGGGCACGTATAAAAAGGGCGTATTTTTAGTGGATATTTTTATTATTTAAGGTACACTACTTGCGGTTGCTTACACTGCTTGTGTTTGCTATACACTTTTATATATGTTTGCTATACACTTTTGGCGGGTCCGCACTATTTTGTTACGCTACTGATATTCCCTGTCCGGCTTTGAACTAAATTTACCTCTTCCTTTGTTTCTTTTTTCTCCTTTCTCGTTTCCTGTTGGCCAAATTTTGCCTCTGTTGCCTTGATACGGTTTCTCGTGAATAACATGTATCTTGGTGTATCTTCATTTCACGTTCTGTACTTTTGGTAATTATCCAATATGCAGAAGATGTCGGATTATAGACATTATACCTGTTAAGAAAGATATCGTCCTTGATTTGCTGCGAACAATGGTTGTTGATAGTGACTTGCTCTGAGAAGCGAAGAAATAGCAAGATGATAGACGGCCAGGTAAGCCAGTCAGAAACATGTTTTACTGCTGGTCAGCGAGAAGCTTACATGTAACTGGACGGCAATAAAACGTGGAGGTAGATAAGGGGGTTGTGTGTCTGCGGTTGCTGTAGTTATCTCCCCTCTTTTCCCCCTTCCCCCACTCCCTCTAGCTCACCTTACTCATCCCCCCTCCATTTCCCACCTCTCTGTCCCTCTTCTTTCTCCCCTCCCCCTTTCTTTTCTCCTTCCTATGACAGTCTGTCTCCTCTCCTCCCACTCTCGCTCCTATTCTCCCTCCTCCTACCCCACACCTCCCTCTCTCCCTCCTCCCACCCGTGGCTCGTTTGGGAGGAGCGGTGTCGTCGGCGCCGCATCGCGCTCCACCCCAACGGAAAAACGAGCAGCGCCGGTGGCGGCGGCGCCGTGGAAAGATAAAATATTTTATAGTTGTAAACGCGAGCGTCATCGTCGCCGCAGCCGCCGCCGCCAGAATTTGGCGATAGCGGCTGCGAGCTTCCATTGCCCATTCGGCCGCCGTTACGGCCGGCGCGCGGAGTGCACCTCGGCTGTTGCGGCTGCGGCGGCAACGGGAGGAGACGGCGCGGCGGCGTCTGGAGCTGCGGGACGAGCGGACTCGCGCCGGCGCCCCGAGGTCGTTGCCCGTCGTCTCCCCAGACGCGAAATCAATGCTACGTGAAGCTGTGCTCTGGGAGCTGGCAAGGGTTGTCGTGGGGAAATCCAAATTTATTTTAGAAGTGCAGTGAAGTCCCGATACTCTATGGACTACTCGGCAACCGGGATTAAGCGAATTTTTGTCGGATAATCAGAAAAAGAACAAGAGTAGTCACAAAATTCCTTCAAAATGTGTTTTTTTTTAATTTTACACTAAGGCGATTACACATACAGTTACATTCACGATAAACATGCACCTTACAACTTTCTTTTCTTACATTTCATGAAAAAAATCTGTCAACAGACTTTGTTTCGTGTCGACACACCTCTTCTTTATTTGTGACTGCTTTTGTTCGACATGTAATTATTTTGAACACTTTTGTAAAGAAGGCAAACAAAATTGGTCGGAAATGTTCCGCAGACAATCCGGAACGCTTGTAACCCGCGTCTCGATAAATGGGAGCGTCCTATATTACCGTTCAGAAGTTTTACATATTGTAGTACCTTCGTCCTTAAAATATTTTAGTGTTTGTAGGACGTTTTCCGTCTCTACTAAGACATTATTTCATGTGCAAGTAGTACGTTACTTTCATCAGGCTCCTCCAATCATCCTACGACGTTACTCGTACGCCCGCACGTCGGACTCATGACTTATGTTTTCTCGACCAGCGCCGCTAGTGCAGTGGCTCGAGTTATAGGTATAGAGTTGTAGTTGCTCGTAACTAAATAACATCTTCAATTGTAACGAACATTATCAATCAGAGGTTGAAGTGATTTTAATTTCTTGACAGGAAAGTTCATCGAGGTCGAGGGTAAATTTTTCTTTTAACTTGATGTTCAATTTGTTGCCGCCAATACTAGGACTTCGTGAAATGGAACACATTCATTGTCTTGAAAGAATGTCAGTGTTCTCCATTGCGTCTGGAACGATTAGATAGTGCACAACATGTTATGAACCCTGTAGTGGGTTGTAGCGACGGACGTTTGGCCAATATGGTTTGGTTTCTGCTGTTGTCACGCTGTATCGTGACGTAGACAAGAGGAAAACGCGAACGCATAGATTGTTTTTGCCCCTTTACGTCACCTGCCTTGTATTCTCGTCGTCGTGATGTATCACGTGCTTTTGCGTATCGACGTCACGCAATTAGGGAACTGACCTTGCCGACGTCGACGGCAGGCGAGTTGAATGGAACTAACAGCTTACTGCAAGAAAAGCATCTTCAGAGAAGAATTAATTGGCTAGAATAATCGTATAATGTAAAATCTTTCTATGCAAAAATACTTCTTTTATAATATATTTTTTCATAATTGTTATTGTAACGGTTTTTGTGTTTCGTGTAATTTGGAAGTTGCGTGTTAACAGTTCACTGAACTGCTCAACATCAAAGTGATATTTATGTTGGATCGTAGATTAAATAAGTCATTGAAGTGCCATACGTTTGGGAATTTTGTGCTTCTTTCATGATTATTACTAGATACTTCTTTTACCTAGTACTATATTGTTAATTTGTTAACCACATGCTAGGAAATAAAGTGGTATAAGGTGTTTTGTAATACGAATTCCCTGCAAATAAAAGTATACATTTGATTTAATAAACTACAGACCCTCGTTTGTTTATTTCTTTGATTTTTGTGGTTTTGTGGTTTATGTTTCTGACTTGGTAGTCTTGTGAAATCAGTGCACAAAAGCGGGATATTCGTAGTCTAAAAGTAAGTTTAATAATTTAATAATTCAGGCATTAGTGTGATCAGTCAGTTACTTTGTTCCTATTATTAAATCCTTATAAGGATGCCGACATGCTTGTGTTGTAATGTATTTCTTCTCTTATGTTCCTTAACACACAAAATCTCTCGCGCACAGAAATCATTTTATTACCGCTAATCGCGATTAATCTCAAGTGAATCACGAAGAGGTGTAATTTGTGGCCATACTCTTCTCATTATTTCGGGTGGCATTAGCCTCGCAAACTGCTAACTTCTTTTCCCGCCCGCCTTCGTCGAGAACATCCATTGTCATCAGCGTCGTCGCGTGAAATAAACGCGCTCTCATTTTGGCCCAACCTGAGCATACAATCCGCCGCAGTGCAGCCTGCGGCGCTGCGGCGGCGGTGGAGGTTCGCTAAGTATCCTCTTTCTTCGGAAATCCCTCATTACTCTCTTTCATCGCGTCGTCGCATGTTTACGCGGGGGGGGGCGGTTGTCCGGCATGCGGTGGCTTTTGCGCGCTTTTGTCGCGCTCGTGATGGATGATCCCCCCAGACGCTGTGCGGCACGCCGCAGTGCTCTTGTCTTCACGTGCGGGAACACCGCACCGCCGCGCCACCGTCGCCGTTCGTCCCTCGTTTCGTCACGGGTCGTTCTCGAATTTAGCATGACTTCCGAGTGGGCGCGTTGCGTGTGTAACATGGAGAAGGGTTGTGTTCTAAGTATTTTTCGCACGGAGCGTGCAGCTCGTCCCGTGTGAGAGAGGGAATGACAAGTCAGAGACAGAGAGAGTTGCCACTGTATTCTAATTGTAACGTTAAAAGTACAATTTTTTAAAATACTTCTTTGTATGGGTATGTAAGTTTATGCTGCTACGCGAAATCCATAGTTTCTTATATGAGCAATTGCAAGTAAAAAATAATAGAATGGGCAATATCGTACAGAGAAATTATGGAAAGTATTTTAGTAAATTATTTAAAAATTGTCATTTGGTGGAACGATGTATGTGTCACGCTTCTTTTCGACTGAAAAATAAAAAGTGTACATCCTCAACTCACTTATTTTTGAACACCAGACATTTTAAACTGAAAGTAAACGTTTATTTTCACTTCCAGCCTTTCCAAATTGTGATTCTCTTTCGTCATTGTATCATGTTAAAAGCGTTTAGTTTTCATAGTAATCTCCTTGACCTTACCCTCACCGTCGGATTTAGGGATAAAAACAGTTGCCAGTGAGAATCTCCCGTTGCTTTTCTGCCTCATTGGAAGTTAAAAATATAATATTTTTAATATATTTTAGTACCCAATAAACATTATTTAAAATTATTGTACTAATGCTATTCAAGATTCTTAAAGAGAATTAAATAATCAACGGATATTCATTATCATACGCAAAACTTTTCATTGGAATTTAATTTCCGTCTCTACTCACTGCTTTTGTTGCTGTTTCCACCCTCTCCCTTACGGTCCCATAATCTTCATTCGATGTACCTCGGGTGGCGCTTCTTGTAAGCGCTGCGACGTGTGCATTCAACAACTTCTTAATAACAGTCATTTGGCTAGCATGGTTTCTCGTTGTATAATTATACGTTGCCGTCAAATATCACTGGGGAAAATGTCAAGAAAAAGGCGCTCCCTTTTCGCTGTAAAGGACAAAGGACACAAAGGCAAGACACAGTCGGCGAACCGCGTACCGTAAATTACCTTTTGCGTCAGTCCGCGGTGAGGTTTCTTAGTCAGAGAGCTGGTTTCTTGCAAGTGGTTTGTGCCTTCGACATTGGAACCTCAGTAGGGTGAAGTTCATTGAAAATTGACGGAGTTTCGGTAATGAGCCCCTCTCTTGGGTGCCACAACGCAGTGTAACTCTAACAAATGTTTTGAAGTCCTTCCGACGAATTTTCATTGAAATCTTTGACATCACACATTTTATAAAATAATAATAAATACAAAAATAGCTGAATGTATTTAAACGCCAGAGATTGGACAGGTTCTATAATAAGAAATTGTATCTGCGGGGTATGTGAATATGTCTTGCCGCCGTTACTGAATGAAAATGAGTTCGAAACGTAGATGTCTTTGTTTAATTAATGAGTGACTATATTCTATAACACCACGCGTCTTAGCATTCTCAGGACATTTCTTTAAAATAATGTACATAACTCTTATAAATTTTATGCGGATTTGGTGATGTGTCAGAATAGCTCAGAACGCTGTAATTGATTCGGGGGAGAGAATTTTTGTTAAATTAATTTCTGTCATTTTAAATTTGAATAAACGATAAGATAAAGGTGTTTTATGGTATGTATGGTATATATACAGTACGTATTTAGAATGACCTCAACGAATGCACGCATATTGACCCATATTTCCTGTTTTAAAGTGCATGTATTCGGTAATGAAGATGATAATGAGAATATATCCCGCGTCGCGGTCGTATAGCACAGTAACGGAAAATACGTGTGCCATTAGAGAATACGCCAGGCGCAAGCAGTGTATGATTCCAGCATACGTCGGTTTTCCATTCCAGGCGTTCCCGGCCCTTCTGCTGCCGCTGTATGGGCCTCGTCTGCCGCACCCACCCACTCACACACACACACACTCACACACACGCACACACACACGCGCACACACACACACACACACACACTCCTCCCCGCCCCCACCTCTTCTGCTGTCGCTGTATGGGCCTCGTCTGCCGCACCCACCCACTCACTCACACACACACACACACACTCGCACACTTTTCTCCGCCCCCGCCTCCGCCCTTCCCCCCTCAGCCCTGCCCAGCGTCGCCCCGCTCCTCTGCTCTCCCTGCCCCTATATACCCTGCGTCCGCGGCCTCACGTGTTCCATTTTTAACTCCTGCCTGCGGCTTCGTGAGCGAAGGGGCTTCTAAGGAGAGCGAAGGCAGGGTACCCGGCGTGCCAACCGGCAGGAGCTGGCTGTTGGAAGTCACTGGATGAGTGCAGAGGACGAGAAAACGTTTCCGCCTCACTTTTGGTCATTATTGTAATTATAAATAATATTTTTTTCTTTAAAGATTTACTTCTGCTCTATAGCTATGAGGTTAACCTTTATTTGGCAATTGGGAATTAGGAAACATTCGTAAGCAACTGTTAAACTTACAACTGTGAAATGCAAATTATTATTATTATTATTATTATTATTATTATTACTGTTATTACTATTATTACTATTATTACTATTATAAGAAGTTACCTGTAAGGTTTACTATACAATGCGGGTTAGTGTACATTTCTAACTTTTGGTTATTTTCTGAAAACGTTTTTCAAAAATATATTAAATTAAATACAATATAAATATTTTTTTTAAATATATTAAATTTGTATATTTAGAAAAATGAAAGAAAAATCAAAGGACCGAAAATGTCAGGACATTTCATAATTCGCTGTAATTTGAGCACATCGAAAGGAACTGATGTCTCGCGGCGTGGCATGCGCTCAATCTGCTGTGCGAAATTTTATCATATGAACCGAACTATCGCTGCCCACGGGATGAGACTCGGGTTCCAGGAAGTTGCTGTGACGCTTCTCTCCGCACCTATGGGCGACGTGCCAGAAATACTTAATGATAACTTCGAACAGGAAACGGGACATCCTTGGTATTTTTGATTATTCATATTTATCTTTTGTGATGTTAGGAAGATAATGAATGAAAATCGTAAGCTACATTCACACAGTTTTAAGATACAGAACGTTTACATTTTGCAAAATGCGACGAAACTCAAAGACAGAATTGATGATTGAAGACAAAGACAAAATTGTGTTTTATTACCATCTTTCACTGAGCCATATACATTCCTATTCATTTATTATTCGACACAATTTTGAAATATTTAAATCGTATTTAACTGTTCATATTGCTGAATGTTAAAACAGCTTTTACGTCATCACGTAAATTCAGAAAAGCTTAATGTGAGGGGAGAGAGCCCCCCTCCCTAATATCCCCATCATATCATGTGCATCCTCCGATTTCCGTCGTAGGTGTGACGCGTCCAACGATGAGAACTGGTAAGGCCACGTTGGGCACGTTCTGCGGGAGGATGGCGTAGGGTCACAGGAGGTCGGGCGCCTTTCGGTCGGCGGGGGAGAGGGGGCGGGGCGAGGAGGGCCGGCTGATTAAACATGGAAGCGGACGTAACGGCGCGCCGGCCGTCGCCAGGTGGCGGCACTCGCCGCCGCCACGCGCCATCTTGATTTACGGCCGCGGCCTGCACTCCCTGCCCCCTCCCTCTCCCTCTCCCTCTCCCTCTCGCTCGCGATCGCGATCGGCACGTGGCGCCAGGGGGTGATGACAAGAGGAGCCTCCATGGCGTCATGAACAAAGGGGAAGCCGCACTGACTTAACAGCAGGACTGAGCTACGGTTAGGGAGTGAGTAAATTAATTTTCAAGTTTGCGATAAATAGCTGTTAACGATCGTGATGTAACGAAGATGTGTCTGTCATTTGCAAAAAAAGAAAGAACAAACACACACACACACACGCCTTAATTTAAAGCGTTTACACGGTAACAAATTTGTAGGAGGAGAGATGAGAGAAAACAAACACAAAAGATACGATCAAGCATAATAGTGGTAAGAATCAGACTAATTAAATTATTATAAACGTTATTAAATATTAAGTGTTAACCATAAAAATTACTATAACAGTGGTACGGTGAAGGTTTCTGAGTTTATGTGAGGAGTTATTACATGAGAGTTCACGGCAGTGGCTCACTGTCAACGTCACGCTGTGCCTAGTGTCAGAAAACAGGACTGGTCCTTAGCCAGTTCTGTGTTTTCGTCTCGAAGTCTTAAGAAAAGTCTTGCAAAGAATATTGAATTAAATGAAACAGAAAAATAAATAGATATATTTTTCTAGATCAATGATACACGTCGAGATCTAATTAGCGATTTTTTCTATTTTACTGTCGCCATGTTTTTGGGTGTTAGTTGTGAGCCAAAACGTGGAATATATTTCTCTTCATCTTTTCAGGTTTTTAAAATAAGAAGTCCATTTTTTTGCTGGATAAATTAGATATTCATTAAAAATAATTATTTATTATTACCGACTTTTCTCTTTTAACTGATTACCCCACGCTTCAATTTTTTTCTCTTCACAGTACGCATATTTGCTTTAAATTTGAGGCTCTTATATCGTCAAGGAATGTGATTATTTTCCTCAAAGTTACATTATAGAACTAGTGAGGTGCCCACGTTAAATGTGGGATTCTGTTGAATTCCATTCTTTGTTCCTGGTAGCAAATGCTACTAGAATTTACGCGAATATTCCATTTGCTGTCCTGCCCGCCCTCCCCCCTCCGCCACCGGTTAGCCACTTGATGTGGGGCCACTTGACAGTGACCACTTGACAGGCGGAACGCTAGCGATCAATAGCGATCGTTTATTGAATGCCCCGCTTCTCCCTTGAGGCACAACAGTTCCTTGATAAACCCTTACGAAGTCCATATCGGACTTCACACGTATCTGCTTCTGTGGAGTAATGCACCGTTTTTAGTTACAAAATTCTTCCTGTTGATGATTTTTTGGCACCTACGTGTATTACTTTTACGAGTTTGTTTTATTATTTTTTTCGAATCATATGCTTCCTATCAGAGTGCACATTGTAAGTTGGAAGAACGCTGCTTAAACGTAACCTCATGAAAACCGTTAACTGGATTGTGAATGATTTTTAATGTTCATTTTTGAGAAATTAATTTATACGCCAACGAATCGTGAAATCGTTAATTTTTATGGGCAAACATTGTTTATCTTTACGAGCTCTTCGTAATTTCCCTTTTAATTAAAACTGGAGACCGTTCTAATAATTTCAGAAAAATACGTGTTTATATCTCTGACTTCGGCGAAAAGACCAGAAAGCTGTGCTTCGAAGCATGTGTATGGTGTTGATTCATTAACAACATACCGCCCTTGTTACAAAGTAGTGATTCAGCAATGTTAGTTATTAGCAATTCTAGTCCTGTGATCTACCTCACTGTAAGAGCACCTAATAACATGCGTGATATATTATACACCCGAGTACAGTTTCAGCTTTGTTGTTTGCGGAACGTTCTAGTACATCACCACTTCGCGCTACAGGACAATAATTTCTCTGTAATCAAACAAACAGGGTTTGTCGCGGGGGCGCGTGACTCAACAGCCGCTGCGAGGGGGCGGCGCCCGGGCGGCGAGGGAGCGCCCAGCGTGAGAAAAGACGCGGGTGCACATCGAAAGCGCACGATATATGGCCGGCGGCCAAAGGTTAATTACGCGAATTTTCATGTGGTGCGTCACCATCGCTTGGTAGATCTCATTGTGTGAGCGTACAGAGTTGGAGTTATCTGTAATGTTTATTGTGTTGTTACTCAACGTGGTTTGGTTAATTTATTGTCCTTTGAATCAAAGTAATGAATTTACACAAATTTTCTTACTTTGTTTGTACGCTCGTGTGTTCTTGAATTCCACTTACAACGATTTTCAGTGTTCTAAAACTGAAAATGATTGTAAGAAAACAGATCGGTATCCCATAGGATAGAGCAGACATGTTGAGAATAGAGAGATCAGAAAGGTGAAGTGATTCGTAATGACGTAGATACTACAGAAATATTACAAGTGTATACTTATGTTGTCGTAGTGTTACTAAATACAAATTTTGATCCACACATCCATAAAATCTTCATTTATTGAAGTTACGTTGTTGCTCTAATTCGTTTATCGAGTATTTCTCAAATTCTTACTATTCCAAAGAAGCCAGAATTTGCTTGAGGAATATGAGAGTTAGAAATGACTCGAAATGGAAGTGTTGCTCCTTTATACAAACGTCCATATCCATCCGTGCGAAGCAGTGATCAGTTGACGTTTTTGCTCGAAGAAGATTTGTCTGTCGGTCGCTGCAGTCCATTCAATCTTGAAAGGAACTACTGTGGTCCACCGATGACCATAGTTCATTTTACACAGAAATCATTGAAATCATAGGCTTCTGCGGTCTGAGTCAGTATATACTTGGGTGTCCGGGAGACGCCGCGTCCTATGCACAGATACCAACTTTAAAAAACGAATTACTTCTCGTTCGACTTACGGTCTTTCGAGGGATTTCAGTTTTACATGGTGACTTTTTTTGGATATGGGCATTCCTTGACGAAGGTAAAATACTCTACCTCCTTTTATTTATTAGTTTTCTTTTAGATGCTATGATCTTGATTTTGAGGATAAACTGTTAGGAATGCCCTGTCGAGGAAGGGAAAAGGTAAAAATGGAAGAACTTGATGATATCCCGGATTGCACCCTGATCGTTCAACTGGTTTGATTCGAAAATTCAGAATAAAACCATATCATGTAACGACAAGAGGTGGCAAGATTACTTCGCAACGACTGGAGGTGGAAGTGTTTGTCGGTGGTCTGAGTTGCCTCCGGTCTCCACGCGAGCGGGTGGGGGGGGTGCGGGGCGGAGAGGGGCGTTGGGGCTGTGGGGACTCGCCCGGGGCGGTGCCCCTGCGGACGCGGCGAATTTGTTCCGCTTCCAACTGGGGCTCCGCAATCGATATCGCGGCCAATTGTGACGTCACGCCCGAATAAGGAGGAAGGGAAAAGAGAAACAGGCGGAGGCGCGGGGTGCGGACGCCGAGGCCGAAGGGCCAAGGCCTCTGCTGCGAACCAGGGTGAGCGCTCTCTGGAAAACAGGGTAAAATCAGGGAATTTAATTGCTCAGGGAAAGTCTGAAATAATCGGGGATTTCGTAAAAGAATCCTTAGAAATCAGAATATTTTGAGTCTGTTAAAAACTAGATATTATTCCTTAAAAACATTAACACAGCGTAAATTTTGTCTCTGTTTGGACCAGATGAGGAAAAAATTGTTATTTCGTATGTTATCACTGTGAATTCAGACAGCTGACCAATTAGTATCAGGGTAGTTTTAATATTTACTTTAAGAAGATGGAAATTACAAGTCTTACCAGGAAACAATTTTTTAAATCTGAAAAACCGAGGAAGTCAGGGAAATTTCTTCCAGGGAATGAGTGGCCACCCTGGCCAACGCTCTGCTTCGGGTTTCCACAGAACTTGTACCCACGAATCGGAAACAATTGCAAATTTTCGTAAAACCGCACCCATAACTGTGAGAGAAATATAATTGTATTGATTAAACTAGAAATCCGCCTAGTAATATCCCGAGGAATGCATAGATTCATTTTGTTAGGTTTTTGGAATTGTAACCTAGTACGTCGTATTGTTACTAAATGGATCCTGCACACGGATGTGTAATAGAGGTGTAGTGATTTAAATGAACAAGAATAGTGCGTTAATATTCAACTAAAGTTGAAAATGAGCTACAACCACACAGCCTTCCGGAAATTCTTTATTACGGCGAAATAAAGGATACAGCATATCTTTCTACTTTAAAAGTGCATTTGAAACATAAATTTGAAAGAATCGTAATTCGTACCTGCAGATATACAGCGTTTTTTGAAATTTTAAAGGGTTATTATGATTGACAAAGGCTTTTGTGCCGTAAAATGAAACTTCGTTCTCTTATTTCAAAGCACTTTTTTGCGTCGATGATGGGAACAGACATTTGTCGTAGTTGTGGCGTCCATTTCTCGTTAGTAGAGAAAGAGTTCGCATTGAGCAAGTTGGTCCACTTACAAACGAAGTCGACGGCCACTAGTTGCAAAGTCCGCGCTCGCGAATGGCGCTTGGTTGGCGCTGGCGGCCGCCCCACAGCAGCTGGAGAACGTCGCCGGAGCCGCCAAAGGAAGCTCGCCGCGGTCGCAAATTCAAACTTCATCTCCTGCGAGACTGCCATCACGACACGTAAACGCCGTCTTCGCCGCTGTCTCAACTTTCCGCATCTCCTGTCGCTGCCGCCGCTGCTGTTGTCATCGTGGCCGTCGTCCACTAGGACTTTGACGTCTTCTGACGGCTTGCGGATACGAGGGAAGGAAAACAGCTTCGGCGCGGACACTTACCTTCTGCATGACGTTGCTGTGCCATGTTTAAGATATGGCCACAAAGCAAGGTGTAGTTCAGAGGAGTTGAAGCTGGTTTCAGTTTAGTTCGGGTCGATTTTCGAAGTTCCTCGCTGTGAAGGCTTCGTTTTGTTTATTTCGTTGCATCTGAAGCAGTTACACGTCTAGGATAATTTTATTTCTGAATCTTACTTCATTACCGTAAAAACATTTATAATATGAAACTTAACAAGTGCTGTTTGTTACTCATCATTCGAGAAAGCTTAACACACATATTAGGAATGTAATATTTAATAGGTGTGGTTTGGATGATTGATGAGAAGCGTAAAATATTTGATCTTCACTTTTGGTAATGGAACTCTACTGGTAGACATTGCATGAAGTTCATGATACTAGACGAAAGTATTACGCAAGCTCCACATAAGCTATCTCGCCATAAATGTATGATTGTATAATATGCATCTGTTTATACAATTTTTGTGACCCAGCCATACACCATGTATCAGAAGTTGGCCTGCCCTGAATAAGTTGTTATCGAGTATATCACCGATACGGCTTTTATCGCGTCTGACTCATAAAGCGGGTCACAGCGGGCGGGTGCCTTGCGCCTCCGCCCACTCATATTTTATTCAGTCGGCTGCGGCCGCTGCGCTGGTGGTAGAGATGGCGACGGCGCGTTGGTAGCAGTAGTAGTAGTAGTAGTAGCAGCAGCAGCAGTGGTTGGGGTTGCGCAAGAGACGACAGTGGCTGAACCATGGATTGCGGTGGTTTGGGAGATGGTGGTGACAGAAGCGAGAGCAGCGCAGTGGCGGTGGCCATGGCGGAGTCGTTCCTCCGTTCCGTCGCTCCACCGGCCGCACGGTAGCAGGGGGCGTGGACCGAGTGTCAAGAGGAGGACAAGGCCGCTTAGTATCGCATCCTTTCATCTGTTGGAGCCCGGACCCGCCTGAGCGCGCCGCCGTTCTGTCG
>BOPP01000036.1:5243837-5256591 GCA_017312745.1 Gryllus bimaculatus
ACCTGTTCCACTGACTCCCGAGTATTCGGCGCTGTATATCAAACGTGTTGTGAGGGAATAATGTTTGATTTTATTCAAGAATATTGCCGTTTATTTCCATTCAGCATTGTAAATCAAACATGTTTTCAATGTAGAATGTTGGATTTTTTTCAAGAATATTTCAGTTTTATAACCGTAATAATTTACGATTTGTATAAAATATCTTTTTATAATTCGGCCCTATAAAGACGATTAGCTATAAATTACATGTATATTTATTTACACATTATAATAATATTGTGATAAACCATGTATTGTGTAAAAATACAAATCTTCAATATTTATAGGAATGGGCACAGTATAGAAATATTATTCTCTTTATAACGTGTATTCTAGTAACTGGTATTGAAATTGATTGAAAACCCTTCATTTGAAATGTTTTATATAGTTGTGCTGAAGTCTTTCAAAAAACGAAAAATTTGTCTCGTTAAATTCTATAAGTGCTCTGCGGACTAGACGTGCATTTTTGTTCTGATTTTTATTATTTCTTTATAGTTCAAATTGCCTGGGTTGCCAGCCACTCCTCTTCTTTATAACAACCCCTCTTCCCCATTCCCAGTCTCGCATCCTCCTCTCGGCCCTCCTGCTCCGCATCTTCCTCGTCTCTACTTCTGCCCCATACCCCTCGTTACCTCTTCGTCAATCACTCCAAGCCTCCCTCTCTTGCCCAACCCCTCACTTCTCTTCCTCAACTCCCCTCCGCGGCACCGCTCTTCATGGATGAATCCTGGCCTTCTTTCCCAATCACTTCCCGTCCCCTTCACCCATCACCTCACCTTTCCCAACCACGGCTCGCCACCTTCCCTACCCACACTATCCCATTTCCACCAACCCCACTCCTCTCCGGCCCTCCCGCTCTTGCACGACTCTACGCCTCCGCCCCACGCCATCACCCCCCTGCCCGAACCCCACGTATCGTCCCACGTCTCCCTCCTTTGCCCCGGCGTGACGTCGGCAGCGCCCGCGCGCCGCCCATTGTTCGCGCTCCGTCATGCGCTCTGCCGGCAGCCCCTGTCAGCAGTCGTGTCTAATCTGTTTCGGGCACAAACACACGCCCACCCCGACGCGCCGCTCCGCCCCGCCCCGCCCTGCACCGTGGTGCCACAGCGGCCACCGTATATGCTCTCAGCAGGTGAACCTATCGCCCCTCCTCCGCCGGGCGAGCTAATGCAGACCCGCCGCTAGTGATGTAGCTCTTCTTTAGATACATGGCATTGTTAAGCCCCCCCTTTTTTTGTTCATGCGTTCAATTCAATGTGTTGTCTAGTCAAGACAGAGTAGGCGTGTGAATGACAATACGACCAGTTACAGAGTTGTTTGTTCCTTCTTGTTTTACATTACTTTTCCTTATTTCTCCGTACCACTAGTCAGTAGACCAATTAAGAGTAACCACTCTACTAAGCACTTTCAGGCAATAAAAACCCTCCCTAAAACGTGTGTCCATTACTTTTTTTTTGGTTAGATCACTTTATAACGCATACATTAGGCATTCTCTTCGTAAAACGAAAATGTTTGGTCTAACAAGTATATGTACGATGTGAATAGATTAGATATTAAGGTTTTAAAACGTGTACTTGTTGTAACAACTTATCTATAGACTAATACAAAACTATTTGTTTTTTTAATGAACTGATGACCTTAGGTTTTTTCAATCATTTTTGTCTTACATCCTTTTAACCACTCTACTTATGAACTACGTATGTGGAATCGCAAGACGTAAATATTTCGATGTGATCTAAAGACCTATCTTCATTGAAGGACACCCTCATAAGAAAGCAATTTTAATATCTGTGTAGTCTGAGGCTGATTTCTCATTTATGTCGCTGTTCAATTTAGCCAACTCTCGTGTAGGCAGTTTAACAGATTAGGCCTGTAGTGAGAATGTTCCGTTCGAAGTATTGTCAAATGCTCAGCCTTTGCTTGCACGCCGCAAAAGTACGGCGATTTATATACGTTCTACCATTCGCAGACATGTCAGGCATTCGATAAATACGAAACCTCTACATCCGACACATTTGTTTTACTATTCCTAATGTGACATTAGCGGACGGAGCTTAATTTCGTCGGAACCACATTTCACAGATAAAATAGACTGCCTTAATACTACCGGAGGGGTTCTCAGAAATACGGATCGAATCGATTATTCACGCGAAATATCCAAATAGAATTTTTGTTACATTTGAAAATACTCTTACTTTACCGCTTTTGGTGCAAGTTGGAACATTTATAAAAGCGGTATCCCTAGCAAATTAAAACAAACGTATTCACCGTCGTTCTGATTTCAATTGCGTTCTTGGAATGAAAATTGATGTGTATTCTGAAAGGGAAACAGTTTCTGCAGGTACGTTTTAAACATCATTGGGTTTATTTACTATAATTCTGAGTGCTTATATGCTTGATGGTAATTTTCCTAATATCTCTGAGTATTGAATGTGTTTTCTGTGTGCATTTTGACGTGTGGGATTCAGTTCGAGGTAAAGTTCACCGTTTTTTTGTTCCTCCCGATTCTTCTCTTCGGAGTAGCGCAACCTGTTGACGAAATCAATTGCTTTCTTGGTGGACAGCCTACAAGAAAACTTCTGCGAATACGATACGATGCCACTGACCGATTACCTCTCCGTCATGCAACGTGATGATGCCACGCGGTCGAGACAAGTGGCAGTCGAGATCAACTGAGTCGTACGCGTAGTGCGTCAATCGTGTGGCCTCTTCACCGTTGCATAACCCCATACCTCGGAGTCTTTACCAAGCTCTGAGTGTCCGAAATGAGGGGGGTGGGGAAGACGGGGTCATCGTGGGCACTTCGCGATCCAAAATGCCACATTATTGAAAACCATTCGTGGGGTCTGAACAGAAATCAGCTTCCACTCCTCGATCCGAAATACTTTTATTATTTCAACTACAAGTCGATTTGTACGTAGTCGTCGATCTATTGAATTATTGAGTTTTCTCACTGTAAATCGACACACAAAACCCAAACGAAAAGTGCAACTAGTGATCGCATCTCGATGTCTCAGAGAAGGTGAGAAAGTGAAACTTCGATATTCCTTTTGGCGTCGGTCGAGCACGCGGCGAACTGATACCATGTAAACATTACAACGAAACAAATTGGAGTGACGACATGAACACGAATAAATAATGATATATTAGCAATTAAGTGTCATAAATGTAATTTTACATCACGAATTTACTATTTCTGAATCTCTAACGTGCGTTGTGATAACGCACCCTCTTTTCAAACCCGTGTCCTTCCAGAATAATCGTGTGAACCAAGTCTTGTGGGGCGGGGGATCGGTTGGCTCTCGAGTCGTCGCCACGGCCGGCCGGGGGGGAGGGCGCGTTCGGAGCTAACTGTGTTTTCGTAACGAGGTGCCCCCGGGCGGGGGCGGGCCGACGCGGCGCGGCAGAGGCGCTTATTAAACTCAGCGTCGCGTCGTTCGCCGCAGGTGACGACAATCCGATTAGCGCGCGATCGCCGCGCCGCCCCGTTGGAGGCGGCTGCCAGCGCCGCCGCCCCGCGTGCGACGCCAGGCGAAGGGGCTCGAAGGCACCTGATGCGACACTACAGCACCCGATGCGACACTACAACACTCGATACGACGCTACAGCACCCGATGTGATACTACAGCATCCGATGTGACGGGGTCGTACTCGGTGCGACACTACAAAACTCGATACGACGCGACAGCACCTGATGCGACACTACAGCACTGAATAAGACGCGACGGCACTCGATTCGATACTACAGAACGTTATGCGACGGCACAGCTTTCGATGTGACGTGATCTCACCCGATGCGACACTACAACCCTCCGTACAACGCGACAGCACTCGATGATACTACAGCACCCGATGAGACGTGATGGATAGGATTCGATAAGACACCGCACGAGGCGATGTGATACGACGCAGCACGTATCAATGCAAAGCGATTCTACACGTGATACAATGTGACACAATTCGAAGTGCCATGACACGATCCCTCTCGACAGAATACATCATAGCAATTCTTTACAGCCCAGAAGAATTTAATTCATTTTAATATGTAGAACGGAATATCGGAAAGATAAGCATAGATCAGCCGACAATATGTTCAGCTGAACGACCAGAAGATATCGCGCGGTGTTTGTAGTAGGTGTTTTGTAAGTACAACGCACCAACTAGGCAGTAATGCAAACATGCTTATCGGCGTATCGAATGCGGAGCTGTTCCTCGCTTTGTGGTTTTGTGGTTTAGCGAAAGGAGTGAGGGAAAATTAATGCAGCGTGAATCGCTCTCAAGGAGTTCAGACAGCGGGTTGCACCGGAGCGGTCGACGGGTCGCGGAAAACGAAGTGAGGTGGAAGCCGCGCGCTGTTCCCAGGCGGGAGGAGGGAGCCGGCCGGGGTTTCTCTTACAACGAAAGGAATCGAGTAGAAAAAAAAACAAAATCGGCTCGCCGGCGGAGACCGGAAGCGCCGGTTCATTTCCTCCGGTGCGATGCGGGCTGCGTGCCGCGGGTTAATGTACGGCAGGTCGGCCCTTTCCGCCGCGCCCGATGAAGTATGGGCGTTGGGGAGTCGGGAAATGTAGCTGGGCCGCGGAGGGGTAGATCCACTTTTCGAAAGTTGTGAATGTTGAGGCGTGGGGCGGATGAAATTAGTTTTTGACTTATAATTGTGTATTTTTTGGACATGGTTGATGATATTACGAATGTTATTTCTGTTGTTTTTTTTTCACGGGATTTATGGGAAATGTACTGCATATTGCATACTTTTGTAGCCGAAAAGTTTTTGTTGTGTTTGAAATTAGTTGTTTTTTTTTACTTAAAATTGTGTATTTTTGTTGTAGATGCTTATACTACGAAGCATTTCTAGTTTGTTTGTTTTTCACGGAATTACAGGAAATCTATTGAAAATTGCATAACTTACTAGTTAAAAAGTTTTTGCTTGGCGTTCTTGGTGAAAGTAGTTAGTTTGGTTTTGTTGCTTAACTTGTTGGTGAGATTGAGACCATGTACACATATTTCTCTGCCTTGAATAGGATAAACGTTCAATAAAGAAACTTACAGTTTTGTTTTTTTATGTAGTTTGAATGATTTACTGAAATACAAGTTGTGTACCGTTTTTATGGTGAAATTTCCGAACAAGGATGTTTTGTGAGTGTAATGCCTTTCAAGAACATTTTACAATTCCAATTAGAAGTATTATTGACAACTTTTCGAGAGTGAATATTAGATTGTAAATGTTGGATGAAGGGAAGATTTCGTGAGCTATAAAACGAACATTTCAACCCCTCCATATGAAGAGAACTTAAAACAGGGTGCATATTAATCAGTTTTGAAAGGTACCACCACACAAATCAGCGAATCGTAACATATGCATAGCGAGAGTATTTACCGGCTAAAGTTGTCCCCTCGCTGTCGCTGTTCCTTGCTTGGCGAGGGGAATCCCTTGCACCGGGGTCGCCGACTCCAATGCTCCTCCCAACCCTGCGCCGCGACTACTTCCTCCGCGTTGGAGCTCTCCGCCCGCTACAGGATCGTAAGCGCCTGGTTTATTGTCCTCGGACAGAACCCTGCTTTGCGAACGCTCATGAACTTCCGTGCATCCGATGTAAAATTTAACAAGCTGCAAGCTTCCAGGGCGGGTGGTGCCGCTGGGGAGGGTGGTGCACCCACCGAGGGGTCGGGGGGTTGGGGCGAGCCCTCTCTTCCCTTAGGGGAAGGGGGAGCAGTTTGCAGTGACACGTTTTAATTAAAAAGTCCGCGGTTCACACCCCGATGCTCGACCGATAATGGCGAAGTTGCGTGCCGCTTTAGCGAATGAAGAGGTCATTACGAAGTTGAGCAGATTGGATGCCATCCCCGAGAGAATGGAGTTCCACCATCTCGCTCCCGAAGTCATCTGCGTTTTAAATCTCGGGCAATACGCCTCGTTGCTGTTGAAGGCGGGCGCAGAGTTCACGCTTCTTCTTTCAGACGGCGCGCGGCGTTATAAAGTTCTCCGAACAAGGACGGTCAAGGCGACAGAAAAATTGATGATCTTTGACCTTATTTGCGAGTTGCGTTGCGCTGCCTCCTTTGTCTCTTTACGTGAAAAATTTATCTCCGGGGTAAGGAAAATGGAGATAGTGAAGGTTTTAATAAGCTGTGTGTGTTATTGTAAGTTGTTGATGAAAAATTAAATGTTCACAAATTTCCTCTTTCAGCTGAATCTCATTATTGTTTATGGCCACATGGTTTCAGTATAATTTTATTGTATGGACTAATAGGGTTTAAAAATATTCAGAAGTATTGTAGCGACTTGTTGAAATAGTGTTTATAAATTACTCATACTGCATGCGTTGATTTCTTACCAACAGAAAAAAAAGGGTTCCAAACCATAACTTTTTATAAGTGCTATTTACTGAACAATATAGTAGTATTTATCTGAACAATATAGTAGTACCCTTTCCTAGACTAATGTTTGCACTTCCATTTTGCTGCTAACAATGCGACGAATCTTTAAAACACAGCCACAAGGGTGCCCTTTGATATGGTTAATATCACAACGCGCACAAAGCCTTTTTACCTCGGAAGAAAATGATCTTCCTTTTACTTCCCTTTCCAGCAGCAATTCACTAGTTCCGTAAACGTCTAGAAATAAGGAAGTTTCTTTTAGCAGAAAGGCTTGAAAGCTTTCAGAAGCGCGAACAAAGAGAGGAAAACAAGATGGCGGCAGTGTACGCAGTCCATAGCGGCAAAGCCGGGGGTCTTCTCACCGGAAACCCTCCGCACCGACGCGGCAGCAACAGCAGAACACGAGAGCTTATTTTCCGCGCAGCGCTGTCTGCGCGAGGAGAGGAGGGAAGAGAAGAGCAGGGCTGCGAATGAACACGTGCGGGCAGTGCCGGGCTCTGCTACGTGATGACAACGCAGCATCCGCGCAGTCTGCAAGACACGTGCTCTGGGTGCCGGCGTATCATGTTTGTCTGAGGAATGTGGTGGTGGTGGTGGTGGGGGGGGGAGGAAAAAAGAAAGCAAGGGGTGATGCAAAGGGCATTTGTAGCGAGAACAATTTTAATTAAATACATGCAGGAGGTAAATATGCTTTTGTATTCATTACATATTTATGCCGCTAAATTAACCCATTTGTGCCTCAATTAATTTTACTGCACCTCGCGCGCACTCATTGTCACGCTCGTAAGTACTAGGACATTGTTGGAGCTACTTCGTAGCATCTGCTTGCAGCTTTTGTTGCTGAATTGATGATGTTGTTACACTATTGTACTGTAGCGCACCAAAGTGCTCGAACCTTTCTTTATAAAATAATGTTTTTCTAAAAAAAATAGATTTTAACGATTTTTAGACATTTATTTATGTATAATTCATTTTTCAGTCTAAGAGATAATTGTGATATATAAGCAAAATAAAATATATTGCGAGTGATGCTCGTTTCTTCGTAAACTTTGAAATAAAGGTGTTGTGTAGGTATACAAAGTTTAATGGCTTAAGAACTCATCGATTGCTTAGCGCTCGTCATCAGAGCTGAACATTATATATGCATGGTTGCATTTACAAAAAATGTATATTTGCTTATACATCCACCTCATGACCTTAGTATAAAATGTATGTAAATAAATTATTGAAAATATAATTTTCATTTCGTGAAGATGATGGCTAGACAATTGAAGTGCTCTGAAGCCGTTGAAATTATAAAACCTAGAAAACACTTATAATTTAATTTATACGGAGACATCAAATTAATGAAGATAACAAACAAAATTGTAGTGCTTTTAGAGACCGCCATGCCGCACTCCCCAGGATGCGACAGTGCTGAAGTGCTTTGTAAGAAACGCCATACTCAAAAAACAAACCTGTAGTCAGGAGTGCCCCGGGTTCCCACTCCATTCGTCCGGGCAGTCGCGCGTGCTCTTATTGCGTCGCGTAGCAGGAGGTTCGCCGCGGTGGCGGGCGTGTGTGCCAACCGGTTGTATGTGTCGAGAGCATAAACAGGCGCTACACGGGCACTGGATGTTGTCGTACACACGAACGCGCCTGCGCTGCCTCTATTTCGAGATAGGCACTAGACGACGACGACGGCGGCGGCGGCGGCGGCGGCGGCGGCGGGAGGCGGGCGCGCAGGACGCTTGCAGTCAGGTCCGCGGCGCGCGGGGTGAAAAGATGCTGTCGCTCTTGAAAACTCATCAAAAACTTCCTTCGTCAGAAAGTGTAATCTATTTCTTGTTAGTATATTTTTTATCATTCTTGTGGCGCATGCAGGTACACGGTGTCCCACGAAATATTCCGCGCTCGGGCTTCTTTTATGAGAACGAAAATATTGCCTGATACGCCGCTCCCCATCCATTTCCGCTTCTTTGGAATAGAGAAAACGTAAAGATTGTGTGATGTCGCACAGCCCAGATTTTTTCATTTGATACTCTCCCGCAAGCGAAGTGGTTGTTGGGCCGTGCAAAAGGTTTTCGCAGCAAAATGAGTTAGTGAGATAGCTTTTGCGCACACGAATGCTGGTCTGTGCAGGTTACTTCTTGCGAATCTAATCTATGTTCTTACGGTTTTGTGTGTTAGTGAAGTATGCATGACTCTCTTATCTCTGGTTCCGACGTTTCTAGGACTCGTATTGTATTTTCTGTTGCTGTTCTGAGACTTCGTTGAAGTGAAGCTGGAGAAATAGAGACGATTCCGCTGTCACCCATTCCATTTGCTTGAAATTACTTTTCCCGAAAAAATGTCGAAATCTACAAAACAGGAGTGTCCGTACCACGTTATTTCTTTCTTTCAGTTAATTATCAGAAATCTTTGTACAAAATTGACAAGCCCGATTGTTCAGAATATAGAACAGTTTCACCACTTGTTTATACTTTATACGCATGGATAGAACAAAATGTGGATCGATGGAGAAAAAATGATCGTATTAAATGAAATTTATTGAGTAGAAAACAAATAATTAAACACCGTTATTTCCGTGGAAAAATTCATTCTCATTATACAAATGTGTATATTTCTCACAAATTTTATTTAGAATTTTATTAAAAAATTTTTATAGACAGAAGATATAAGAAAAGGAAGAACTAGGAAATATAAGTGGCTTAATCTAAACATACAAATCAATAAATACTTCACCTCACAAACAATATAATATAAGCATCTAAATTGGTGACTTGTACAGTGAGTTATCTGCGACTCAAGTTATCTTCTCGAATGCAAATTAATAGTTACGAGACATGTTTAAGAAATATTCTTCGTAACTTTTTAATGAATACAAAAAATATATAAACGGGAATTCAATTTTACTGTGTAACTGATTTTCACAGATTTCTTTAGAAATTTCATTTGATCATAAACTCAGGTTCTCGAATAAATGCATCCACGAGCAAAATTAAAGTGCAATATATAAATTACCTGTCAAGAAACTACTAATTCTATTTCAAATTGAAGAGAAATATTTTCAGTTTTTAATAAAATTGAATATGAGATTACGCGTGTGCAGATTTATTCAAAGCAAAAATAAAATAAATTGAATTTTCCAGAAGTATATAAAATAAATTAATTGTAATTCTGAAGAGACACTGCTCCACAGAATTGAGATAGAATAAATAACTAGACCATGATGGAAAAATAAAATTTAAGATACATGAAATTTGTTTCGCGAACCAAGCTAAAAATCTGTCACTAGAAGGAAAAACCTACCCTCCAGATTTTAGTGTAAGTTAATCATTCATTCTTCAACGACAATCCTCGTAGTGTGCGATTTTTATGTTTTTTTTACGTTTATCGCTTAATTTTCATTTGCGAGTCCCATATTTTTGCGTCTTTTGGCGTTGAGGCTATGCGTAGCATATTGCCAGGAACTCATCGCTCCTGCCCTCTCGCACATGCGTGTACATATCCACTGGTAGCCGACGCGTGGCGCTCCTTCGCGGCCAGATTCACTCAACTGGTGCAAACAGCGTCGGGCAGGTCAGTTTCCGAGAAGCGGCGAGGCGGGGCGCTCTCCTCCCCACCTGCCTCGTCCTCCTCCTCCTCCACGCGCTACCGCTCTCGTCTGCCGCCGCCGCCACTTGCAGGAGGCCAACGCCTCGTGGTGGGCGTGGCGGGTGGGGGTATGCGCCCTGTGACAGTCCGGGGGTAGGGGCGGAGAGAGGGCGGCGAATTAAGCCGTCCTTCTCGGGATTTGAACCCGGGCCAACGCGCGCGCGCGCCCTGATTATTTCCTCTGCGACGTCTTTCTTTCTCGTTCCCTCTCTCCCAATTGTCGCTCGCGCGCAGCCAGCCAAGTGCCCCCTTGGCGGGGAGGGAGAAGGGGGGAGACAGGGGCCCTCGTCCTCTTCTTCATTTGGCGCGTCTTGTCCGCGTTATTGAGCATTGTACGGGCGGCGGCGTTGGCGGAGGCGACAGCGGTGGGGATGGCGGTGGAGGCGCCTGCAGCGTGGCGGCAACGACAGCGGGTGATTTGTGCGGGTGAGCCGGCGCCGCCCGCCAGATCCGAGGCCTCTGTGCGCCGGCTTTCCGACTCGTCCTCAACGAAAGGTTGTTGCGCCTTGGACCCTCTCGCACAAAGGCGTCGGGCTGAGTTCCGAGAGAAGAAACGGTATTCCTGGAGACTCACTTCTTCCGACGTTGGTATTTCGAAGTGAAATTACGTCTCTGGGGATTTTCGTAAATTTTGCTCTTGGTTTTAAACTGACATTTTGACTTATTCGTAAATGTATTAAATAGTTAATGAGTTTAAATTGAGGAATTGTGGTATTAACTTTTTTAAGTTAATTCAGACATAATAGTCTGTTTTTTTTTTACATTTTTGGCAATACTGTATTCGGTAATTTTTATATTTCAGTGATAAATGTTAATTTGTGTTTGTTCAGTTACATTTTTTCTCACACTCATATAAGGCAAGATGGGGCACGTCTCCTTTTAACCGATTTGCTGTTTTCCCGCTAGGAAGAATCTCCCTGTCAGAGTGAGGGGTAACATTTGTTTCCCCGAAGATAAAAAATGTGATCGTTCATCTTCCGCAGGCTCACGGTGACTAATTGCGCAGCAGTCCTTTTCTTTTATTGAGGCCGGGTCTTTCCATATTTCCCTTTTAATGTGCACATCGTTGCGTTATCATGCACTATCTTCCACATATGGAATATTTGTTTAAATTTCCTTGGCTTGCAATTTTCCTCTTTTATCTTTCTCTTTCGCAACAATAGCGTTACTCGATAGCTGAGTACAGTGTGCTATTAGGAAAAAATACAGCGATTTGGAGCTCCATATAACTATTATGTTCTTCTCTTTATGCATGTACCAAGCATTGCATTCTGAATATTTGCATTAAGTTATTTTGCTGCCTCTCATGAATGATTTTTGTGACTTCTTAAAGAAATCCAAAGTACAAATTAATTATAATTTATCGAACAAATAGTCGCTGAATGGTCACAATATGTTTATTATTCGGCATCCTAAAATATAGTTTTAAAACAGTACGTTTTAAACGTTTAGTATTTTATATAATATTTTATTATTAAATATATAATATTTTATTATTATATTTCAAATTATGAATAAGTGGAAATGAAACATTATTATATGAAAGAGATCTCGTTTTTTTCGTTTCTCACGTAAGTGCCAGAACCACCACGGCTGGCGCCTCGACATGGAAATGAGGGAAGTAATGCTATGACAGGAACTTTCAGGAGGCAACGTCTCGACCTGTGGGTAGCGACACTTCAGCGTGACTGAAACTCACACAGGGGATCGGGCGCTCGTCAGGCCCCGAGAGTCATCGCTTCCTTTCGATGTGTGGAGTGCTCAAATGTCAGTGAATGTGAAGGGGTTGTTTGGCCTAAACTGGTTCCACCAGGAGTTCTGGGAGAGTATGTTTTGATGTTTAGAGGCCTTTCCACTACTCAGATCATTGAGGCCAATGAGAGACTGACGATCTAACGATTAGAAGATTTAGCTAATGAGATGAATGATAATATTGACGGAGAAATAGTGAAAGGAAAGAATAGTGGCGATGATGACGGAAAAATAATGAAATGGAATAGAATCATTGTAGAATGGGCAGGGCAAACAGGAAAACTTCGAACAAAACCTGCCGAGAACTTGCAGTGTCGATCACCATGGATTGGCCGGGAACCGTATTATGAATCCATGTGTGCAAGGCGTAACCTCTGCCCATTACACATAAGCTTTGAAATAATTTATTTTCGTTTTATATTTGTTATGTTGAATGAATTACAGATTTTCTCCTAGCAACTCCAAGTTCAGAGGCCATGTAGCCACCGACAGTCGACGCGGCGGAAACCGCGTTCTGAACGCCGCCGCGCACATGTTTACGGTTATGAGCTCGTTCGCGCTGAAGCGTGCGCGGTGTAATGCGGATATACGCGCTGTAATCCGCGTTGGCCATGGCGGGCGGGGTGGGCGGCGCCGGCCGGGGCGGATGAAGCATTAAAAATAACTCGCGCCCGGTGCAAGGGCCTTTGCCAAATTTTTGCGCGCGATGTGACGTTGCATTGTCGTGCGACGCACACGGCTCGTTATGTCCGCCCGCTCGCCCACTCGCCTGCCCGCTCGTGTGCTCTCCCGCTTTCGCACGCGCCCGCGCCCCGGCCATTGGCTAGCTTGTGTTTGTTCGTTCAATCATTCGTTCGCTCACTGGATGGCCCGCCCGCATGTCCCGCAACAGCTTACCTTCGCCCTCCATCGTCCACCCTTTCCTGGCTACGCTAGTTCACACCCACCT
>BOPP01000036.1:5256692-5277365 GCA_017312745.1 Gryllus bimaculatus
TGCCCGATGGCCGGCGTGAACCATCGTGTTGATTAGATGTTATTCCCTTGTTAACCCTCTCAGTTTTATTGAATCTCGTTTCAGGAGTTAAGTGAGAATTCATTTTCCGACGTAGAAATGGGCAGTGAATAACGAATTGTGCGAGAGTGTGGGAATATTTCGGCGCCTGCTGCTGCGTTCCGTTGTTCGTTGTGATTCGAAATAACGTTTATTTAGCTGCGCTCCATGTGTCAGCTATACGAATAATAGGATGGATTTTCCAACATAATGTAATAAAACATTCTGACACTTTGATCCCTCTTTTTTTGATATTTGCTTCTAGATTTTGAAATGAATTTGTTGCTTTTTTTAAAGTAAACTTTGAATGGAAATTTTGCCTGATACAGAAAAGTTTGAAACTTTCACCAATTCAGCGAAGCATATAGTTCTTTGGCTCTGTAAATTCTTGCTTTCCTTATATTATAACATGATGCTTGAATTATGATATAACATAATTCACATTATGTTATATCATATTTTTTTCCAGCACGAGATAGAGGAGGAAACATTAAACCAACAATGAAATAATTATATGCGTCGATAATAATGAAAATGCCAACGATAACTCATCATAATACCTATATTTAAACCAACGAGTTTGGAGAGTATTAATCATATTTCCTATAATACACATCTTCGTATTTATTCGTGAAACAAAATAATTTTACTTTTTTCGACCTATTTATTGTATTTCCTGAAGAAATGAAGGACTCGGCCCCAAAATTTATTGAAGCCCTACTCTGAAATCAGGAATTCGCATACATCGTTTAAGGAGCGCTCACAGTGGGAATAGAAACATACATTTCCTACTGCCTTGTGTATTCGTAGTGGCAATAGGATATAACTGGTTATATATCGTTACGAGAGCTGAGAGTAGTGCTGGGAGGAGGATGTAATCAGCTTAAAATGCTTCGCCCAACGGCTGGCCGCCGCGCGGTGAGTCGTGCTGGGGGCCACACCCACTCGGGGGGACCGGAAGATAACTGGCGCTCGCGAATGAAAATCCAGGCGGCAGGAGGCGTTTCCTTTTCATATATCACAGGGGCGCCGCACCGCGCGCGTTTCTAATATTTCCAAAAATACGAGCGGGGCCCGGCGCAGTGCAGGGATGGTGAGGGGACGACGATTTAGGCCTGGAGAGGCAATGGAGTCGAATGACTCGTGAACGAAGGCGGCGCTAGGCGGGGTTAGGTAATGAGGATTGGCTAGCGAGATGGTGATTCGGGGCGGCGGGTAAGAAGGAGGAATAATGTGGGAGAAGCAATACCGTATACTTGAAGCGCGGATGACAGGGACCTTCCGAGCGACAAGGGAAGTGTGCCAGGAGTGGGACAGTGGGTGGCGCGGTGGGGGGTTTTGGGCGGAAAGGGAGACCGACCGCTTGTGGGCGGGAAGGCGGGGCGTTGGGGAAGGAGGCTTGGGTGACGTAGTGGGATACGGGGCGGCGTGAATGAAGGATATGAGTCGGGTGAGGGAAGACCGCATGCTTGGAGCAGAGATGACCTGAGCTTGCGAGCGACAAGGGATGCGGGCAGCGCGGGGGAGCACGGCCGTGGGCGGCACGGTCGGAGGATAGGGGCTGGAAGGGAGACAGGGGCGAGGTGTTCGGGACGACGGAGGGGGAAGGGCGCTGTGTAGGGGGGGAGCCCGATGCGACCGAGAGATTTCCGTAATAAAGTGCACCGCGTTGGGGGCCGCTGTTGGCCCAGGTCCGGCTAAAAGAGGCGAAGCGATTTTCTCTCCGGCTGCGCTGAAGGCAGAACTTTCTCGAAGCGCCCCCCGTTTCGAAGTGGACCGAGAAATGATGTGGAAATATCTGCATAGGAAAGGGAAATACGTTTGCCTTTATATTCCACTCGGCAGTATTGAAGTCTGAGTTCGAGTCGTATTTTTTGACGTTTCTTTTGCGGCGTGTTTGTTGCCATTCAGTACCAATTTGCTGATGAATTCATTAAAGATCCTGTAAGCAGTTAATATCCGAACGTTATTGATTACGAATATATTAAAACGTAATGTCCTAGGAAGGAACACTGAAGGTTTTGAAAATAACACAATTGAAAAAAAATTGCATATCTACAGTGATATTGATAATACGAATTGAGAAGCTTAATACAAGAAGAGTTTTTTCCGGAAGCAAACCGTTTACTACATTTGAAGGATGATCCATAAGAAACTGTCGTCATAAATAATTCCCACACCCATTAAGATATCGTTTTCGTAGTTTCTTGCAAAACTCCAATGCATTTTATAGCTGTTTTATTATCATTATATACTATTGTTTGCATTTATGTTTCTGTCTATTCCATTGTAGTTGTATTTTGATAGTTAACTCGTATGACTGTGTAATTAATTTAATTTTTTGTTTTGTTACAGGTAAGTGAGCAGATGAATCTTTCACACATTGTGTTTTTGTAAGTAAGAATCATTTTACGTCTAATCGTATAAGTGAATCATATGAACTAGATAGACAATCTAAATGAAGTTCATTTTTTTAGCGTCTTGGAATAGAAATTCGTTTTACTTAAATTATTTCACTTAAATTTTAAAATGAGCGAGACAAAAACGGGGAAGGGACGATTATATAGTATGTATGTTTTAAAAGTTCAAGAATTCATTGAGTTGACAACTGGCGTTTGAACTACGTATCTAGAAAGTGATCTAGACATTCTTACCATACTTTCTGTCAAGAACAATGCCACGGAATTGGATAGCGGGTCATAGGACTCAAATCGGAAATGAGTGAATCACCGCACCGCACCGTTTCCTTCTGGAAAGTCGCACAGCGGTGGTCACCGGTGTAGAATAAGCTGTTAACGAATGTACGAGTGTGAGGGAGGACGCACGGGGCTGAGTCGACGGAAAGCGAGGGCGAGCGGTGTGGCGCGGCGCGGCGCGGGGCGCGTATCGGAGCAAAATGCTGCGGCAGCGGCGGCGCCTCGGGGCCGAAGATCCGGCGCGGGCGATACGGCGGCGGTGCGTTACGCGCGGGAGACGCATGCGAGCGCTGCGATAAGCGCCGGACCTCCCCCGCCTCCCTCCCTAGGCCGCCGCACCCTCACTCTCTGTCTGTCTGTCTCTCTCTCTCTCTCTCTCTCTCTCTCTCTCTCTCTCGCTTACTTCTCTCAGACCGACATCGCTCTGGTGTACCGTCCCGCCCCACGTGAAGAGTCCCGTTCGGTGCATTCCGCTCTGTGCGTATGCGCGTGTTTCGCTCTTCGCCCTGCCCCTCCGCTCCCGCTTCGCTCACCCACCCTTCTCTTTCTCTCGTTTACTGCGCATCGCTTCTCTCAGGCTCACATCGCACTGGTCCGAGGCCTCGCCCCTCTTGAAGAGTCCCCGTTTTGTTTAATGCCACACCTTTCTGTTCCATTCCGCTTCGTACCAATTAACGTGTTGCACGTTTCCATGTCTCTCCCCGTCCAGCTCGCCCACCGCCATTCCTGCTGCTATCCGTTCTGTCGGTGTTTTTTAGCCGTTCTCGGCCTCGCCTCGCTAACAATTTTTGTTCTCCTTCATCTAGCCCTGCCTGCCTCCACAGCACTCTGCGTCTCTTCGCTTTGCCTCTCTCCTCCGTCTCTTCGCCCTGCCTTTGTGTAACTGTCAACCTTCTCTCTGTTTATCCCTCACCATCTACCACCGCTTCGTGACCCATTATTTCCGCTTCCCTCCGCACCGCTCCACTCAACCCCGTTTCGTCCAAACCACGCTTTCGCTTAGACACGCTCTTTCCTGTTTTCTTCGCCCATTCTGCTTCGCCTACCTCAGATACATCCCGATCCATTTTTCTTTGATCGCCCCCGTTTTTTTCACTATAGTTCTGCCCTGTATTTCAGTATCTTTTGCTTACCCGCCCCACACACGTATATCCTGCACCCTTTGCATCCTCTTCGCTTCTCTCCATCCCTCATATGCGGTGCTTCCGTGTTTAAACTTAGTTACGTGCTCTTGACTGCACCTTACTATACATACGCGCCTCACATGTGCTTTTCTGCCATTTCCCAACTTTCCTTCAATGATCCTCTTTCTCTGACTTCGCCCATCCTTGCCGTTCGACATCTCTTCCACTCGTCTTCTGACCTTGATCGCCGTCTCTATCTTTATTTTCTTTTAGTTACCTTCTCTCCTTTGTCTATAGTTTTCGCCCGGCGCCCGAGCGGCGTCGGCCGGGCGGGAGAAGGGATGTCGTCGCCCGCGGGCGATGTCGGGGTGGGGGTGGGGGCGTACGCAGTGTGCGCGGAGCGATAACGCCGGACACGGCCGCGCGGGCGCGGGCGGTGGGGCGGCGCACGCGAAGGCCGCCGCCGCGAAAAGGGGCGAAAGGGGCGGCGAGGGAAAGAGGTAGAAGTGGAAAAGGACAGAGTGGCTGCAGCACTAATCGTCCCAGAGCGGAACGATTTGGATAAACAGACACAAATGGGGTGTTATTTTTAAAAATTCGTCGTTTCTACTTTTCTTTTCTGATAACTCTGCATTCTACTAATTATGCGTGTTATTAAGAACGTTAAATACGCATAATCAGTATGAGTTCATTAATCGTTTGTAGGCCTAGGCGACGGAAGTAGGTCACATCTTCACGCTCTCCCGTCTCCTGGAGATGATAAGCATATGTTGCCGTTGCATGTACGATGAAACAAAGATGATAACGAATGCAATATTACAGTATTTTAACTAAGGGTTGGGTTGAGGAACCACTACGCACAACCACATTCGTGTTTGAGGAACAGTACGCCAGAGCACGTTTCTTAACGAACCAAGCTCTCACGGTGTAACTCAAACCGCAGTCTTGGGTTCGCGCGCTTGCGAATACTCCAAGATCTGCGCCACCAATTCTCAAAATGAGATTAATATATTTTTAAAATTCGAAGGTTTCCATAATTTCCCCTTCAAGTTTTTATACTTGCTCTCTTTTCATCTCACCTTTTGGAGAAAATATTATTAGTGAAATCCAATATTTCCAAATATATTTAGAATATTTAGAATATTTAGAATATTATTAGTTTGTAAGTAGTAAGACTAGAGTTAGGCCCTTAAGTCAAAAATGTCTTCTTTAATTATAACGCCTATCTGGTTCTGACACATTTTCGCATGCTACACCATCCACCCGAATTCCAACGTCGCCACACTGACGCAGCTTTGAAATTGCACGCGTCCAATGAAGGGAATCCTCGACCTTACGGCACGCGGTTTAGCAGCGAATGGGCAGAGTTTCGCGTCCCACGCATCGTCATACGCACGCGCGTCTTTTCCACCTCGCGGTAAAGCGGAGACTGAGCGCACGGAATAACTTCGCGTCCACCCAGCAGTTAAAACGTGCGCGCATGCGGTCACGTTTGGAGCGGTTCTGCGAAACGCCACGAATATGCAAGGCGGATTTTGGGCGGATTCTAACCCTGAAATCGCCGCGGATGTGTTTTATATGATAACGCCGTTCTTGCGTGTATACGCGTGGAAATACCCGGTTTGCCTAGAGTAAAAATATGACAATTAAACTTAATATTTCATAGTATGTTTTGGGGAAGATTTCTTCGTGTGTGAGACTTTGAAAAATATGTATTGCATGTGGCATAGCTTGAAAAACATGAGTCTAACTCGACCGTATATTAGGGAAATTCGCTTCTGTGATATATCAGACTTCGTTGTGAGCTGAAGTTAAGCCAATAAAATCGTATTTTTTACGTCTTCTAATCGCTCGACCTAAAATTACTGCTGCGTTGTCCCTTTTCCTTCAGTTATCTTTCTAGTTGTGAATATGTGATTTAGAACTGGGTGTGACGTAGTGGAAATAAGAAATAAATTTTCAATAACAAAATAAAAATAATATATTCGAAGATTATGTACAAGTTACAATGAATGCTAATATTAAATCTACGTCCGCAACCTTTTCTTCGGAAACACCTGCTTTACCGCAGAAAAATCAAGCCACGCGTGATGCGCGCCGTCGGACCTCTGTCCGTGACAAATTACCGTCCAATGAGCTGACGCCAAAAGTTAACCCGCGTGGCGACGTGTGCCTACAGCACGTGAGATTGTCCTGCCTTACACTCGGACATCTCGCCCTCACTCTACACCCTCCTTGTAACATAGCACCGTACAAGCTCTCCGATGCAAACTGAATGAGAGCGCCGGGCGCAGATGGCGCGCGTTACAATATGAGCTGACACCCCACCACGTCATCATAGATAGGCCCCGGCTGCGCGCAGCTCGCAGGCAGCTTTGGTTTACGCCACACCAAAGAGTTCTCAGTGCTGCCTGCTTCCGTAACAGGCTCGCAGGCTAGATCCTCCGAGTTTACAGCCATCCGTATTTTTGGCTCTGCGCACTACTAGAGTCAACCGCAGAGCGCAAACTTCGCGATTTCAGGCTTAACTCGCTTCCCCTTCCCCCGCGTACTTTTCACCAACCTAACGTTCTGCCCTCGTGTTAACGACGCCACAGACCCCCGCATGCTCGGCGGTAGAATTTTTTTTCGCAGCCAAAATGTGCAGGAAACAACAAATATCCTGCTAACTAATTAACCTGGCTCGTTGACTTCACATTCCTAACTTTTTACGTTAAGACAATCAGAAAAAGTACAAAAACCCAAAAACTGTCTAATGTACAAAATATAAATCTATGGGCCCTTTGTGCCCTCTTTCCTAGCATGTTGCCATTTACCTTAATTACTATACACACATGTGAACAGAACAAGTTTCTTTGACATACAAACTGAAAAAATTTCTTGACGATTACATAAATAATACCCTTATATATACAAATCAGTAGTACCTGATATGCTCGAAGTACAAATTATTCTGAAAAATAAAGTACGATGAATATTCTGCTATAATACATTTAAAAAATCTGACATACAATCATGTGCCGCATAGACTAGATTTATTGGCGCATTAGCCATCTACATATGAAAACAATAACACAAACAAATTTGAAATACTTGAATTTACAATTTATTTACATCAAATTCCCGAACATTTATACATGGTGTACGAACGTGTGAGTTATCTCACCTGCAAGATCAATTATTACGTACATGCGACTAAGCGCATCGGCATTTACTCGCAGACCTTTCTGTGTATGATTCTTTAAGTTAAGATGACTGACATTAAAAAGACCAACGTAATTAATCTGGTGATTTTTGCTCGCGTGTTACGTAACCAAAACTAGTGGGATTGTGTCAGTCAAATTTAATCGTGGTTGACGTCGAGAAGTAATTGCAGTTTATTCTAAGCCCCAAATTAGAAGCAAACACTCGACCTTCTGGTGTCCCATAATTGGTTCAGCTCTATTTAATTTACGAACTCAAAAAATACTCGTTGTCTATACCTTCGTCATTAATTTGATATAAAGAACTACACTTATAGCTCTCTTCGATGCATCAGCTGAAGTCTGAATCTTTAGCATAATCGGTGCACTACACCACTGTCTTTTTCAACAGAAGCGCCCGCGGAAGCTCATTGTAGGAAGCCTCACATGCTTCCTGTCCATACAATTTTGCCTTGGCGCCACGCCCCGCAGCGATCTGTCAGTGCCTGCCGCTTTGTCTGCGAAACCCGGTATCAATCTAGATAGTACCCGACCAATCGAGTAACGAACGCACCTTGTTTTTGGACTCGTGTTCTGGAAAATTCTGAATAGTCTTACCTTGGCCTCGGCCGGCCGCAATTTCCGTTCCCAGACTACATACCTAAAGATACTTCACGTCAGCGCGCGCGAACAACTTGCGGTGGCTGTACGTTAGTTGGCAGATTTAAAATTTAGGAAAACGTCTCAGATGCGTATGTGTCAGACCAAGAATTGCTAAACACAGCGATGATCGTCGAGGAGTACGGCACTGGAATTCTTGACAATTTTTAGTAAAGTGCCCATAATTTTACAGCATTGATAAGGGCCGTTTTTTATCCAAAGGGCAACCTAACGGCCGATACGTGCCGACAAGGCTGGATCAAACGCCTGAACTCTGCGCCGTATTCCAGAGCATAAACCTATTTTGCCAGAACGCACTTACTCAGATCTAATACACTAATGATTATTAGCTGGCCGCTACCGTCAAGTACGTTCTTCTAGATTGGCAAGGAAAATACTCGTTTTGGATAACCTGTTGAGCCCTATATGCAATACAGGGGCCTCGGTTTCCGTTTCCGGTGCCTCAACTAAAATATGGGAAGACTGAAATCGCTTTCCGCCTCACAATGATATTGATCACAGAAGCATATTTCTCTATCTCTTCCGCAGTATTCGTTTGTCTGTCTCGGGCATGCGGTAGGGTACTGCGAACGACTTTTATTAATGTCGGTCAGTTCAATATCCCATTGTATTGATATCGGGTAACCATGGGCTTTCACTAAAAATGCACCTGTATCTACAATGACACGGTTTTTAGTGCGCAGAACTCGGGTTCCAACCTCCGTGCCATTGAGCATTTCCTCCGCGCTCGAAGTCGTCGAACTCTAATTCTCAACGCGTTGGTCTAACGCGTCTTCTCTCACCTTGCAGCTGAGACCGTCGCAGAGCCAGAAAGTTCACGTAACTCCGTACGTGCTAGGTGTACGTTTCCATCATATTTACGTTATATAACGCGTGTTCTTTCTCCTGGCATCTGCACCTACATAGTTGTGTTCTGACATTTTCTCGCGAACTCGCCCCGGCAATCATGCAAGCGAGTTTCCCCGCGTGTCTGATCTAGGCCGCAGAACCAGCAACACTCCGCGCTGAATCCTCAAACTGCGCGGACGACCGCCTTACCGGTCATACCACACCTTACGCTTTTCATGTTCTTTCCGTCATTTTTGCAGTGAAGCGAGTTCACGCGACCGCTGTCAACGCGTTTAATTATTTGAAAACGTGCTCAACTACGAGCCTACCCTCGCTTCAATCTGCCCCCGCTGTTCTCATAAAGAAGCGTCAATGGGGTGTGCGGCAGATTCTTCCCTAAACAAGCTCAGCTGAGGAAAATCCGATATGGATTCGTGCACGCTAAGTGCGAAGCGAACATTATTCGCAGGGAGCTGGCTCTCCACAACCGGTTCACCCCTCATAGAAGAGAACCTATATACGAGTTAGTTTCTGTGCTTCGGGTCAATACGACCATTTGACTGTGAGATGTAAGGCGAATTCATAATTAACCTCTGTGCAGAATCTCTACGGGCAGAAATTCCGCATCGAGTGCTGTGAGAACAGTTCTGATCCGTTGGAGCTCTCGCGCGAAATTCCAATCCCTGGAACACGGTTCTAATAAAGCTTCAATTACGGTGACCGTCGTCAATCACGTATGGAGACTAGCCATCAGGATATTTGTGGCTAAACACATGGCAGTGAGTATAAACCTGTATTCCTGATTCAGACTCTGAGAAATGGCCACACGCGCTACGACATTTAACTTTCTCGACGCCTCGCCCGTTATTGTACATTTTTAAAAAGGTGCCGAAGTCTTCTCGCCCGCCAAGTTAACCTACTCAGTATGGCAACCCTGTCTCGCAGCTCGCGCACGAAATTTCCAATCTTTATAACCATTCGGCCAAAAGAAATACATTAGCCATCGCGTCTTTGCTCTCGTAACCTAATGTTCCGTGGGCACTCTCATAGCGAGGCAGTATTCAAAAAGTAGCGTATGCCACGATACACGCGCGGAGCATCACAAAGCATGGAGAATCTCTCACCTGCGAGGCTCGTGCTTTGCCGGTTTCCGGACACATAGGCCGCGTTCTATAAAATAATGCGCGCACGTTTCCGCTCCGGCGCCCCAGCTAGGCTCCTCTTAACGGGTGATGAGCTCTTCCGTCCTTCTGAGTTTTTAACAAATTACGCCCGGGTCCAACGGGCAACAAACACACACGCAGAATCTACTTCAACTCTCGCGTCGTCATTACAATTGCTTTGCCGCTGTCTCTCAACACCCGCCCGTGAAAGACACTGTTTTCCTGTTGCGTCCGCTCAAGTGCTGCGATCCGCCTCGACGGATTCTGCAAGCTCGCCTAAGCTTAACCCACGCCCTTTCTGACTCGTACCTGACCAACAAAAGGTCACGCGCACTTGCGCCGACGCACCTTGTCTGCACGTCGGCGCTGCTCTCTGTGACACAAAGAAACCTGCGGTTTAAAACCTTTGCTTCATTTCTTAGCAACATCGTGGCATGACCAGATGTGCTTAATTGTAGTATTCTAGATCGCAATTTTTCGCCGACTGCGGCCCTCTGGTAACAAAGTTTACCAAGACTAAAATTTCACTCTGCCACCGTAGTTTTATCGGCCGCCTCCGTCAGGGCTGCTTAACCACGTACGGACGCGCCTGTATATATTGATAATAGCATGACGTGCTTAGTCGTGATTAGAGTGCCTACACCAGAGAATAGCCAACATATCGCAAGAAGAAATGGTAATGCTCTTCCGGCAAACCGTCCGACAAGACAAAGTAGTAGAGGAAGCAACGATTCAAAACTGCGCACCGTCCGTAACCACGTACACAGCTATCTCGCTTTGTTGTATGCGAGCAATATTTTCTTTATGTCCGGTTTTTACACAAATAGCACGTGCTTTCTGCGGTGTCGAATACAGCGTTCCTGTCTATAGGCGCGCGGGTTAATAAGTGAACGACCTTTCCGTTGCCCTCCATTTATTCTGCCCCCACAGGACCTCTGTTATTAAATTTGAAAACCTTCTTGTACACGTAGATCGATCGTTCGTAGGTGTCAGCCTGCGTGGGCCAATAGGACTGTGAACTTGCGCCCAATATCGAGAAGTGAGCAACGGAGTCCGCCGCGCACTTTCCGTTTCATCTCTGCCAGCCGGGTAACAATCAGATCTAATAAATGCTCGTAAGTTTTCAACTTTTAACCCTGAACATCCACTTTTTCAATAATTGCGTCAATGTCCGAGATAAACATTGCAAGTAGTTTTTGCGCTCCTCTTGCGTGACTGCAAACATTGACGACACTTTTCGGCGTATTTTAATACATATCTAGTAATGGATTTCTGATCTGGCTCATAAGTCCTGCTGCTGGTGAATCCGACCTCACTACAACTGAACAAGCATTGATTTCAGTTGGACGCCTCCCATTAATGCTACTGACCCATTCGACTGGCGCAATGTCGAGCTGACAGCCCTGCGCTCGAAAAGCACTTAAAATAGTACTTAAAAAAAAAAAGACATAAAAAACAAATCCTCGCTTCGCTTTAAATCGTATCCATTACCTGATTTGATACGGATTTTTACTTGTTGTTTCCCGATCTCTATACACAAAGATTCGGCGAGGTTAGCCTGATCGTTAACTCCAGCTTCGAGTTACTAATGCGTTCTCGCTCCTTTTCCTCGAATTCCGCGCTCTTGATTTCGCTTGCCCGATTCGCGCTGCTCGATTCCAGCTCCGATTCCTCGACTGACTCTCTCTTGAATTCCGTGATTCACGACCTTTCATTTCACCTGGATCGGCAGTTGCCGCCCATAATCAAACATCTCATGCGTACTGCGCTCGCTTCCGTGATTAATACCTTAACCTTACAACCTTTCGTCCCCTGTCCAAATTTCACCCATCTCCATCGCGACCTCACAAGTTCCTCTTTTCGATACCCGCGTAGAAAAGACATTGCGAATGAATTGTACACGACTGTATAAAAACACACTTCGCTTCTGTTGAACCTCGGTGCTCGACGTGCGCGCTTCCTGGGAATCGTGACTTCCTTTCGTCCTTCCTCTCGTTACTGGGTCGCTCCGGATGTATTCCCTTCCGGCATGCAGTACCATGTACCATTACCTACACTAGAATATTCCAGTGTCAAGTCCATTAACGAGAAAGAAAAGGTTCTTTCGGTCGGACGTACGCCCCGAAACTCCCGTACGAATTACGCCAAATTCGTTTTACCGGTGGCGTGGCACGACCACTGCCGACGCACACGAGTGAATACGACGCGAGATCGCACAACCTTCGATGCACATAATGACTACTGTCATGAGTACTTTTCCAGCGGCGCACCAATGACTCAGCCAGCACTGCCGTTCGCCCGCGGGCATGCTACAGCTACTTCCGCTTCATCTATGCCGTTAGTTACTAGTGAACATGCTGCACCATTTGTGGCTTCGTAAAACCAACCTGCACACAACTTAGAAAAACTGTGGTACTTTAATAACCCCGTACCAATTTAAGAGAAAAATTTGGTGGGTACACTTACTACCCCGTGGGCTTCGCATAAAACGCTGCACGCAATAAGAAAAAAAAAATTGGATATGGAGTTCACTACTACCAGGTCTCGTAGAAACCGATGCCAACCAATAAGACAAAAAAAAAGGTTCCGATCTGTGAAGAGTGAAGAATAAGAAATTTAATTTCGAATAACAAAATAAAATAATATATCGAAGATTAGTACAAGTACAATGAATTTGCTAAATTAAATCATCCGGCACCTTTCCTTTGTAACACTGCTTTTTAACCGCACAAAAACAAGCCACGCGTGATGCGCGCCGTCGAACTCTTCCCGTACAATTACGTCAAATGCCTGACCAAAAGTTAAACCCGGTCGTGGCGACCGTGGCCTACAGCACGTCGATTGTCTGCTTACTCTCCGGACATTTCTCGCCCTCACTCCTACACCCTCCTTGTACATACACGTACAAGCCTTCCCGATGCAACGAATGAGAGCGCGGGCCGCAGATGGCCGCCGCGTTAAACTAGTTGAAGGCTGACACCCCCACCACTGTTCCCATGAATAGGCCGCGGCTGCGCTGAGCCGCAGGCAGCCTTTGGTTTACGCCACACAAGAGTTCTCAGGTTGGCTGCCTGCTGTCCTAACGAGGCTCGCAGGCATGCATCCTCGAGTTTACAGCCTCGGTATTTTGGCTCTGCCGGCGACTCGTATCAACCGCACAGAGCGCAAACTCGCGGATTTCAGCTTAACTCTTTCCTTTCCTTTCTCCCCCGGGCCCCCCGGCGTTTTCTTTTTTTCCAAACCAACCAACCGGATCTGGCCGTGTTAACGACGCCACAATGGAAATGCAGCCATTTGAGCCCTAAAGATAGCGATGGAACATGGTGAGGTAGTGCGCTAACATAGACGTGCACCCATGGTGGTCCTTTCAGTTCCGTTCCTTATTTCTATAACCGTCGTTGCCCCAATTCCGTTTCCGTTCCGCTATCGGACTATCACCCCACGGGCACGCGACTGCCCCGTTCCCTTTCAGGTCGACAACTGCCTCTCTGGTTTTAGACCGGCATGCCGTCGGCGTGGCTTGAGTATATTTGTCTGGAATTGTCTTAGAACTTCGTCCGCCTATCTAGAAGTGTCAACTACTGCTCCGGTGCCGAAATCATTTGGAACTCGGGCTTCCAACACTGAACTTCTAAGTCTACGAGGGTGTCATTTGCAAAATAGAACCATGTGCACCACCCATCGGAATCCCGTAAATTATGTACCCTGAAAAAGAACGATTTCGTAAATTATTTTATGATACTAATTCGATGCATGGAAACAAAACTTTTACTGGTCCTCCTAGCAACAATGTATTGACTGAGACAACAAAGCAAAGCCTTAACGAAATCAGCTATTCTCACGCGTCAGTTTTGCCTCCTGCGCCACGAAGGGTAAGAATCGAAATTACGATCTCTGAGAAGGCAGAACACGCGACAAAGGAGTTAAGCAGTACGGGAGGGAGGGCGCGTTCAAGATACAGGGGGAGGGGAGGGTCGCGAGCACGCTGCTCTGAGCGATACTGGCCGGAAATCGATGACTCATAAACACGCGCGACTGAGTCAGCGCCGCTTGTCCCGCGTTCGCTTCCGCGTCGCCCCGCCACCGACTGCGAAAGGGCCACAGTTGCTCTCTACATGACCCATATCACTTTCGCATTTAGCTCTGATAGCTCGCTCTAATCTCTACCGCACCGCTCGTCGCCGCCTCTACTCCTCTGACTAGTGATTCCGTCTCTGTACGGGTCCCGTTCGTCGCCATTCGCAGCTTTCAGTTTCACGTGTCACACTCCTATTCGTCTAGTCTCCGTTCCCAGTTCCGGCCCATCTTCATTCCCGAACTTGTTCCGTCCGCTCCTTCTCATTCCTGCCTCCGTTCCCGTTTCATTCTCCGTTTCCATCCACTGCCATCTCATTCCTGTCTCCTTGTCCGGTTCGCTTACCATCTTATTATCGTCATACAGTTCCAGCGTCCCTCCTCATCTTATTCCCGACTGTTTCCAGGTCGCTCCCTTCTTCAATTCTGCCTCCACCGGTGTCGTGTTCATTTCCGTTTACCTCTCCACTATCCGATTTCAGTACACTTCTGTTCCGTTCCTCCTCTCATTAGGGTCTCCGATCCCAGTTCTATCGCTATCTCTTCCCGAAGCTCGTATGAACTCCAATCCGCCTCTTACTCACATCTCTTCTACTTCCTGCCTCCAGTTCCGTGTTACGCTATGTCTCACTTTCCTACTCCACTCTAAGATCTCATGCCATTCTGTGTCTTGTCATCTCACTTATCCGTTCGCGTTCACCGTCTTCAGTACTTCAAGTTATGTCTCGAGTCCGCTCCAGTCTTCATTCAACGATTAGAGTTCCAGTCCGCTCCCTTCTTCTCCTGCCTCGGTTCCGTGTTCATTCTCCGTTTCCTACTCCACTTTCATCTTCATTCCTGTCTCCGTTTCGTTCCGCTCCATCTTCATACGTCTACCGTTCCAGGTCCGCTCCACTTCATTCCGACTGTTTCCAGGTCCGCTCCTCTTCATTCCTCTCGTTCCGTGTCATTCTCCGTTTCCTACTTTCCAATTCCTTCTCCGTATTCCGTGTCTCCGTTTCCCGCGTTCGCTTCCATCTTCATTAGTCGTATGCCGTTACCAGGTTCCGCTCCCATCTTCTTCCGACTTGTTTTCCGTCCGCTCCTTCTTCATTCCTGCCTCCGGTTCCGTGTTCATTTCCGTTTCCTACTCCACTCCATCTTCATTCCTGTCTCCGTTCCGGTTCCGCTTCCATCTCATTATCGTCTCCGTTCCAGGTCAAGCTCCCAACTTCATTCCGACTTGTTTCCAGTCCGCTCCTTCTTCATTCCGCCTCCGTTCCGTGTTCATTCTCCGTTTCCTACTCCACTTCCATCTCAATTCTGTCTCCCGATTAACCGGTTCCGCTTCCATCTTCATTATCGTCTCGTCTCCAGTCCGCTCGACTCCAATCCGTCTCCGTTTCCTATGCTGTTCCAGTCTCCGTTCCTCATTCGTTCCTTCTCTACAACTCGCTCTGCTCAATTCCTGTGTTCCATATCCACATATCCCCCCCCCCGGCAATCCCCTGTCCCCCGCCCCGTCCCTTGCGAGGAAGCGACTCGCCAGTAGCGATCGCTCGAAAGGCTCCGTTCGAATTTTGCGGCGACAATGGCCCGCAAACCTGCGGATGACGTTTTTCCCGATCGGGATAACGAGGATGATATGCTGAAATCGTTCTCGTGTCGAAGCGCTCCGCCTCTATAATACCCTATTTTGAGACGTGATCCTGCTCGTTATAACGCAGAGAAGGAGGTCGCCGCTCTGCTGGGCGTTCGATGACTACAAAATTGATTGTAGCGGTGCTGTAAATATCTAAGCGGATTGGTGCGGCTGCTGTCACTACTGGAATGACAATGCGCTTGATTTTTCTTGGTTTGTGTTGGTATTTTGGAAAAGGAACTATATGTTTGTTCGTGAAGGCAGATAGGTAACTAGGTAAGATGTAAAAATGTATAATAAGTCTGTTTTTAATTTAAATTAATAAGAATGTGATGCATGAAGTAAGAAGTTACATGTGATGGATAATAACGTTAATGGGATATGGTTCTACCATGTTTCAAAGAAAAGTTGTCATTGGAGACGACGAGGATCCATAATTTAAACAGGTGAGTTTCACTCCTTGAATGTATCTATTACACGTTAAACGTAGGTATATTACGTTGTATTGAGATGCTGGTATTCTTATTCAGAAGCAGTGCGTTTTTCGTTTTTGTTTATCGTCTCTTAATATACATGTAAAAATATGATGGCAAGCGAACTTCTAACATCACCTGAACCAATGACCACAAAAATCTGCTCGGAAGAAAATGTCACGGAGTCGTTCCCTGAAATCACATCCTATCTCTACAATCAAATCCAGTGACATAAGTCAAGTAGACTACAGTTATCGTTAATGGATGAAGTTTCATCGGCACCCGCAGCAAAAGCATCAAGCACCACGGTGTAATTTCAGCGAAGCTCGTCCCCGCCCCGGCTGCGCGCGCATACCTACGCGCCCGACAGTGTTTCACCCGCCCCGCTTGCTCCACCATCGCCCCATAGCGCAGACTTCAGGGCATGTCTGACCACGACGCTGGGTGCGTCCGCGCGGCTCACTGTGGCCAGAGAGGAGGAAAACGGAAATAGATTGTGAACATTCTGTCATTTTCTCACAGTCAAGGTATTTGGGGTCATCTGAGAGTGATGAATTAGAATATGATTATAAATAATTACAAATGTGTGCCAGGTGACAACAAATATAACTTAAAATACGTTTCTTCAGTGTCTTGGAAATTAAAAAAAGATATCAGAAAGGTCAATTCTTAAGAGATGTTTGTACATACATTTTCGTACAATTTTATGGGTTTTTGCATTCTCAGTAATTCAAGTTCAGGCAGAGTGAGGAAACGGATAATGAGCTAGATCGAGTTAATACTTTCGTCCTTTTTATTTTTTGTTATCGGCGAGTACTTACGTGTAAGGCAATAGAAACATGGTAAATCAAAATATATTTTAACAAACTAGAAAGAACGATAGGCAAATAATATTTTTGTACATTATTAAAATAATTGTAAGTATAAAAAATTCACATGTTTGGTTAGAAAAATAACCTGAATGAAAGCTTCAAAAATAAGACAATCGTTCACATATTGTTCCTTTAGAAAGTGGCTGTCTTTCGAACGTTAAGCTAGTTGCAGAGGATAACGTGTTGCCTTCGGGTCTGAGCCGCCTGTGCGGGAGGTGTGGCGCACGCCGCTGCCATCGCAGACGGTTGACCGCGAGTCCCCAAGCTCGCGTAGCGGGCGCGTGGCGAGGCGGAGGCTTCGGCACCGCGCGGCCGCCGCGTCACGCCACCGTGCCCGTGCGCTGCGTGCGTGCGTGCCCCGGCGGCGAGTACGCCCCCTTTCTCCCGCCTCTCCCCCCCCCCACCGCACCCTCGTCGTTTGCCTTCGCCGCCGGCCTCCGCTTGGCGGCAACTTTACGCTCCCGCGCGGGGGCGGGGTGGATGTGATTGTGTGCGACATAATAGTAGATATCCTCCGCAATGGCTTCGTAGATGTGCTGTTCTATGCTCTGTTAGGGTTGATGAGAAGATAATGAGGTCTAAGGCTTGTACGCCAGGGGCCGGTGGTGCTGTTATCTGATGGGGTAACTGCCCGATGAGTGTCGCTCGATTGGTCGGTTTTGGGGAGAGATTTGTTGAGGGCTGTGGGTTGGTGAGGTAGTTGTAGTGTGGAATATTTCGATGAACATGCTATGGGCGCTATAAACGGATTGGCTGATAGCTTAGGTGTTGCGTGACATGCTTTCTAGTACAGGTACGTGCTGTATAGACTTCTATAGTCGTATATGGTATGAGTGGGCGATGCTGCCCCTTTCGTGTCGAATTTTGATAGGAACTGAAATATATTGATTTGCCGGCTCTGATGTCACGTTGATGTGATTTGAATGTGTGGTATGAAATACTTTGCCTCTTACTGAAAATGTCTTCCTTCTAAACTGTAATTGACTGTAATCGTTCGTCAGTTGATGGGTGGGTGGTTGAGTGTTATTTTGAAACAAACTTTCAAAGGGGACAAAATTTGTGAAGCTAGATTTGAGACGTTACGGTACACACACACGCGCGCGCGCATACACACAATCATTCATTTCAAAGGTTGACATGGATCTTACTCTTCGAAACAGGGAGCCAAGTTGTCCCCACATTTCTCTCCTCCGGCGGAGAGTGTGTGTGTAACTTGTTTTTTTCTCAGTAGAAAAGCAGACTTAGGCATTGCACAAAAATCTGTTCTGCGTGCTGTCGGCGTCATTCGGGCTGTATGTGCTGGGCGGGCCGCGAGCTTTTGTCACCGCCTACGCTGGCCACCTGCGGTGTTCGAGCACGTCCATACGCGGTCGGGCGGTCCGCGGCCCTCACCACCGCTGGCCGGCCAGCAGCTCCGCCTTCGCCGCGCAGTGTTTGCTTTGTTTGATGAGGTTTCGGTAGAAAAACCCACACGGGCACAAAGGATTTGGGTTCACAGCAGCAGAAGCAGTGTTTCTGGGACTTTTTCCCATCCGTTATTTTCGGCTGCTTAGCGAGATGAATGTAGTGTTTTTGCGCGCGCTTTGATATGCCGAAGGAGACTTTTAGGAGTATTGGACACGATCTCAACAAGAAGGGTAGGCCTTGGAAGTGGCGTGTTATTATGGGTTGGTGACCTGCCAAAATGTTTGGCAAGAATTTCGATGCGCTAGCATGTAGCACACTTGTGCGCGTTCTGTTTTGGAGAGATTTCCGCTTCTTTAGGATGCCCGCGATTGTACAGTTCCAATTCAGCTATTGGTTTTGTGTTTGCAGTCAAGACACGCTGTGAGAAAGTTGTCGAATCCCAATGTACATTTTGTTATCAGTTTAAACCATTGGTGAACAACCTTTTTGAATTCCTACAAACTCTTAATGTTTTAATTCCAAAACCCGTTTCTAATTTCAATTCAGCTGGATTAATTTGGACAATGATTAATGACAATTTAGAAATGACTTGTTCACTATTATTTTGACTCCTCTTTCCACACGCTGTGCGATCGTATGTAATGTGAGATTATTCCCAGTACAGCAATCACTAATAACGATATAGTACGTTAAAAAATGGAAGAAAAATAGTTTTCCATCGTAAATTATTTGTTAACTTTCTTCGCCTGGAACCAATTCTGTATAATGTCGGTAGATAATATTTGATCTCAGGAGATTCAGCAATTCATTTGTCATTTCTTGCCTGCTCTGTTCCCACTTCATGCATTTCCTGCTTCTATACTCTTTGTTTTGCAGAGCTCCAACTCTTTCTCTCCAACTACTCTTTGCCTTTCTCAGTACTCTAAGATGTTCTACATTCTCATAAAATAAATTTTACCTAATACCACGCTGTAAAAGAAATATTAATTAACCTTTCAAGGAAGCAAATTGCGTGAAATTTGGAATTATCTATGTGTTTTTACATTTAATATATTTCTAAATTCATCAATTCTCTCCCTTTTCATCCTATGTGCGTGATTTGCTCTCGCTTCAGTTGCTTCGCCTTTTTTTCATTGTTCTGCTTGGCGGCGCGCTCCGTCGTTTGTCTTATATTCTTGATATATCTATTCACAGATTCTATAATTATTCTATATTATAAAAAGTACAGAAATAAAAGAAAAACATTTATCACATCGCAAGAAAAAAATTAATATTTCAATGGAATGAAATCTTTTATTTATTTTATTACCCTCTTGTACTCTGTCGCTTAAGCAATATGTTTAATTTCACATTTATTCACTATGTTCCCTACCGTCACTGCGTTTGTTGTCCTATTCTCCCTCTAACCTACTTCATTCGCTCAAACGTAACCCCTTCAACCCCCCACTATTTTACTTCCTGTTGAAAGATTATGATAGTCCGTTATTAAAAATTGATAATCAAAATAAAAACTTGCGCTTTCGTTGGGATAATATTTGTTTTTATGTATTTCATATTTAATCTTGTGCATTCAGTTGATTCCGCAATTAGCTTGTTTTCGCGTATTTCTTTCCTCACTTAATCTGCTCCTACATCCTTCGTTGCAGGCCTACCTTCCTTTCGATTTCATTCCCTTTTATCTCCGTCCCACTCCCCTGTCTCTCTCTCTCTCCTTCTCTCTTTCCCTCTCTCTCTGTTTCCTTCTCTCTTTCCCTCTCTCTCTCATTCCCTCCCTCTGATTCCCTCTCTCCCTCCTTTATACCCTCTCTCTCTCTTTCCCTCTCTCTCTTTTCCTCTCTCTGTCTCTCTCTCCTTCTCTCTTCCCTCTCTCTGTTTCCTTCTCTCTTTCCATCTCTCTCTCATTCCCTCCCTCTGATTCCCTCTCTCCCACCTTTATACCCCCTCTCTCTCTTTCCCTCTTTCTCTCTTTCCCTCTCTCTCTTTTCCTCTCTCTGCCTCTCTCTCCTTCTCTCTTTCCCTCTCTCTCATTTCCTCTCTCCTTCCTTTATACCCTCTCTCTCTCTCTTTCCCTCTCTCTCTTTTCCTCTCTCTGTCTGTCTCTCTCTGTCAGCCGCACTCCGACGCAAAGCGCCCGCGATTCGTTCTGCGCTAACGCAGGACTTGACGGCCGCCCACAAATCGCCCGTTTAAGCGCCTGCGTCACGGGATCGCGATTTCGCCATCGTTTACTGCCCCCCCCTTCCCCCCCACCTTCCTCCCTCCCCCCCTACTCTCTCGGCGTGTTCGCAGATCGCTGTCATAGAGTGGGCGGCGGATTCGACTCGCTGCCTTCGCGACTCATTTCGGGAAGGTCCAGTTTAATCTCTCAAGCGCTAAAGGCCTCGCGAAAGCGCGCGCAGCGCTGCTTTTTTTTGGTCCTCCGAGCTGTGTGCTTGCTGCTTGTGGGAATTATCCTTATATCAAAATTTTTTTGCATCCGTTCTCGCAATTCAACG
>BOPP01000036.1:5277545-5287744 GCA_017312745.1 Gryllus bimaculatus
TTACCTTTGTTTCACGCCCGATGTATTAATGTTACGATAACATTTCTGACACGAACAAAGCTACAGGTGTTGCGATGCCATTTTATCAAAGAGCAAAATTGTGCTTTTTAAACTCCTTACTTTAAAAGTTAAAATGTACTGCATAGTTATCTCTTACGTAACTTGTTTGGTTCGTCGTGTTTTTGCAGACCAGATGATTTTTCACTGTGAGGGAATGACTGTGCGTGTATAGGTCTATTATCGTCTCATTTATCTCGTTATTACTCGTATTAAATTACATAATTTTACTACTGCAGTAGAAAACAAACTGCGAAATTATGTGTAGGATCTTTTGATTCTCCGAATTTACGGAGTCGTTCACCAAATATTCGAGACACATTCGTTACTGGTTTGGTCAGTACGACACATGAAGGAGCACATTGTGATCAGACTTATGAGGACTCCGCGAAATGTGGAAATGTGTATGCATCACGCGTGTAGAACTTTTGTTGCAACTGTCGTCCATATGAGATATGTGCTGCGACATTTAAAGGAGAGTAACCATCCTTTGTAGCATATTACCATTATTTTAAGGCATAGAAGTATAAGCTTACTCTTCTGAATCGTTTTGTCTCAATTAGTTCCGAGTTTCGCGAACATTTTCACCGCTCGGTCTGTTGTTCTGCGTTTTCGCGATCAGCCTTTCTTCTAGCAACCGTCGCCAAATGGACGTAGGAATTGTGACTATTGTTCGGAAGCGAAGAGAGTTGATCGATCGAACTATTAGAATTACAATTATTTCTTCAGTCAAAAGAAGCTATTTGAATCGTCTATTCCTCAATTTAAGGAGTTAGTTCTTCCGCCCGCTTCGAGAAATTCGTTCATGGACACCGGTCAAGCTCGTCATGCGCTGTCGTGCGCAGCGCTTCCCAGGGGCGCGCCGCCAAATGGAGCGTGCGCGTTTGCTTGGACGTTGCGGCAGGCGGCGGCGCGCGGAAGAGCGCGCCCGCCACGTGTCGACGATCGGCGCGCCTGCGCCCCACCGCAGCCAATCGCGACGCTTCCTTCTCATTGCGACGCTTGTTCGCCGATCCGGCCCCTCCCCAGCACCGCACTCCTCGCACGCAGCTGATCACTGCGAAAGCCTTTGTACACTTGTATGCTACGATACATTTACAGATTGTAGTGCTGGTATTAAATGGCACTTGTGGTCGCCATTCGTTTACATTGCGTACACGCATGTAATTGTCAGCCCATGATGTGATAGAACCTGCTGATGGATATCAGTTTTGAAGCGCGCCAAACTGTGTGTTGGATGAACGTGACGGGTCTGGGGTTGAGATAATGTTCTCAAATGTATTTGTCGTTTCCAAATCATCTCGATTGTGAATTAATATGTTAACTAGTGATATATAGCCGCGACAGAACTGAATGTACGACAAAACGCAATGCTCGCGGTCGTTATCTTCATCAACACCACCCGGGATTTTAATACTAAGTATGTTTTGAGCTAATATCATACGCAATGACCTGGGGACAGACCAGTAATACGCGCTCAGCATCGCATCACTTACTTAGTGTTTCATCTCATCGTTCTTCCCCCGTATTGCCGAAATCCCTCTCGCCCCAGTCTTATCTCTACGTGACCTGTGTGATGAATTTTCACCCAAGCGGTCTTTTTTTGAACGCTGGCCGTGCGTTCAGTTGCCAGCGGACCCTCTCGGAGATTCGCGCCATGCAATCCTGATGCGCAGGTCAGCTGCGCCGCCCCGTTTCCGCCGCGATGCCTTGTCGGCGGAAGTGTACTCAGCCCACCCACTCCCATCCCCGCCGCCTGCGCCGCCACTGCGTCCGCTCACTCCCCCGCGAGGTTCTCCCATACACCTGCTCCTCCGCCTCAACACGATCTACGCCCTTAAAATACGCACACACGCTCTCGCATTCGTCCGCGTTTGCTCTCAAGAGTGGTTTCCCGACCCCCCTCTTCCTGTGACCTGGACTTTTCCGTCGCCACTACCCTCGCCTCCCTCCTCACCTCCATTTCCGCCTGCGTCCTCGGCTCTTCTCCCGACTCTTGCTCGGCCACCACCTCACCTCCGCCCTCGCCTCCGCTCCTTTTTCTCCCAGCCTCCGCCTCTTACTCGCATCGCCGACTTTCGTCTATCCTTGACACCGGCGCTGCTCTCTCAGTCGTCTTCGTCCTTGCCCCGCCATCGCTACCGCATCGCCCTGTCTTTCCAACCATTTCCTCCTCCTCCGTCCCCGCCGCCAATTCTGTGGTACTCTCGCCGCCACTCGCCTCCCACCCCCCGCGTCCGCTCCCGGGGGCCGGCGATTTTCGGCACGTGGCGCGGAAAAACGCGTGCGTGGGCGCGGACGCAGTCGGGGAAAAGGGAAGGGGAAGGCCGGGGGTGGGCGGCGCTCGGCGCTCTCGTGGCCTCTGTGAATAATTCACCGGGCGGCCGCCGGGGCGCGCCTGCGTCACGCGAAAGGGAGCGCCGGCGCCCGCGCCGCATCCCTCGGATGCCAGCGCCCGACGCTCGCGCCCGCGACGGCGAGGACCATGGTCCCACGAAGAAAAGCTACGATTTAAACGTAAGATCTGTTGGCGTGAATCAGCTGTTGATGTGTCATTTAATCGGGAGTGTGAACGTCACTGCAGTGACGTCACTATGCTGATGTTTAAGCTCCTAATTGGATGATACCGACAACAGCTGGTGACCTGTCAAAGGACACAAGAAATCGAAGAATAGTACAGTAGATCCTCATTAACCCGGGCCTCTTTTAACAGGGGCGTCCCGATGCCCTGGGCCTGTTTTGAGAAAAAACTGTTCTTTAGTATAGTAAATGATTTCTTTTACAAACGATAAATCTCTATAGTTAGTAGGTATATTATTCGAATTCACTTGCCTGCGGTCAAGTTTGTTGCGCTCACGCCACCTGCCAACCCTCTCCTTCTTCTCCCAACGCATCCAGCGACGGGCCCTCCGCAGATGAGAAAGGGGCGAGGAAGTGGCCCAGTCGATGCTTTGTGCATTCACAGGGCCACCGACTACTTTGTACGGATACATATATTGTGTGCAGTGTAATTATATGTTAGAATGCGTATTTCCTGGAGGTGTTCCGATAAAAATGTTTAAACTATTTAAAAAATATTTTTTGATTAGTCCACATTAATTTCTAATCGTTTATCCTTCATTCTCTGGATAGCCCGGATTTTCGTTGTCTGGAATCGGCTCCGGGCTCAGGTGATGTGCCTGATGTGTAGGCAACATGTCGTACACGTATGCCAAGAGTGATGCGTTAGTGAACATGACGTACTAAAGTAAGCATGACAGGCCAAAGATGGCAGGCTGAATAATTCACAAGACAAAAAATTATTTTTGCTTCGATTCGTCAAGTGATTTTTTGGCCGGTAAAGATGCAGTTTTATGAACAATGTTTAGAGAATTATGAAAGGGAAGTCAACTGGTAATTGTTTCATGTATTTACTAGCCTGTTGAGAAATCTATGTCCGAACGTAGCAGAATCTCACACGTAATCAAGTCATTTTGATAGCTTATTTTCTTTGCATTTCATTAATTAGTTTCTTTATAATTAATTTGTTGAAAATTTATTTCATATCACTATCCATTCTTTAGTTAAACCCTGAACATGTTTCCAACAACGGAGTCGCTAACGTTTCAAAGAATCTTATCCTTTCGTTCCTTCTCTTGTTTTGTTTTTTCTTGATCTTCCTGGATAGTTTTTATTCTTGCCCTTATCGTAATATCGTTTCTATTTCTTACTACTCTTATGTTGTTGGAAGGTTTCTCTAATACACGCATTTTTTCCAAGCGTTTTACAGAAAAGGAAAACAACAGCACAACAAGAACGTAAAAAAAGTGAACGTAAAATGAGCTTTCTGCGTAATTACCTACTTTTACCTCGATACGTATCACTATGTAAATTCACTTGCACAGTACAGCGTGTTGATTGAGTTATCTCAAACGTTGTTTACTACTATTTATGGAATTTATCAGTAAGCCATGTACTAAGTGGCTATGTGCGTTTCCATCACGTTTCGATTTTTTAATTTTTTTAAAACCTTTTTTTTAATGGAACATATTTTATCGTTAGTGACCTCAAACTACCACGGCATCATCTATATTTTTATTTTAATTTCAGTGGTGTAGCATTGGGGATTATCATTATTTTGAATAACAAGTATAACAATTTAAAATAGTAATTCGTAATCCGAATGTACGACTTGAAACCGCCAACTCCTCACAACTTCTTATTTACCAAATTTCGAAAAATTTTATCTGTGACTGCCCAACGAGTAATACGAGTAAGTTGTGTTATGTACGTTTTTTCGGCAACAAGCTGCCATTATTGAATTTGAGTGCAAAAGTTGAACTAGTAACTAGCATATAAGGATTTTTGAATTGTTTTGTTGGTTTGGTGGAATTACATGATTTACAAGTTATGGAGAAGGAGATAATCTTCCTTAATATATTTTATGGAACATTATTTTTCTTCATACCTTCTAATAATGAGTGGCGGCGATGTTGTAACGTTTAGGGAATCGGATACAGACGGAAGTAACGCCGGCGGACCCATGTTAGTATATTTACTGCATGTAAAATATTTTGAAGCCTAAATGAAGCCTCTGAGCTAAATTCAAATTGCCTCTTTCGTCGCCTGAGTGATACCTCCTTTGTCCGGTAGTGAGTGGAAGGAGCGTAGCGAAATTTGCGTGGTCAGACGGAAGAGCTGGCCTGATAGCCTGAGTCTCGCCCCGTAAAATAAGTCATCGATTCAATTCAATTCAATTCAAATATTCGTAACTGAGAACACGTTACATATTGCCGCCAGAAAATCCCATGCCAAACGCCGCTTCACACCCCCTTCGCATTCCCCGGGCCATCGCGCCGCACCGTTTCAAGAGCGCTCGGGGCGGCGCGCAGAATGCTCTGTAAGGTGCGAGGGGGCTGGCGAGGGTGGGACATGGCCGAGGGCGGGGCGGCGCTGCTAATGGGCGGCCGTCGTATCTCCGGCGCCGCGCATCCCGCCATCGCCCGCGCTGGGCCCCGCGCGCAATAACGCGCTTGTTTGTTAGCCCCCCCCCCCCACACGCCAATCGGGTCATTCCACAGATTTTACTAATGCTGCGGAATAAGCGGACTTGGTGTTGGTGGGGGTGAACTGCTTTACTGGGCGACGGAGTTTGCAACTGATTGCTTACTCAGTAACAGTCTTTATTTGGGAATGCATCGGAAACGATCATAAGCGCATTAACCAACAAACACAAAGCCAATGTAGCTACTGTATTGTGATTCCTGTTATAACGTCTTCCCAATTTGGACATTTATGGGATGGTTGAGAGGCATCGGGAAATGAGTGATATTGGAGCAATGGTGAAATGAGTGGTAGGGGAAACAGAAGAACTCGAAGAAAATGTGATGCGAATGTGCGTTGTACGCCAAGTATATCACTTAGGCTGACCGTGATATGATACAACTGATCGCTTTCTAGTGTATGCGAAGTTTCAAGTTTGGAGGTTCAGGTATTATATATTCATTATCAATATTTGAACCTTCTGAATTGAACTTATAATTTTCTTATATTCTACCGAATTCTGAAGTGAACGTATATTCTACTTATAATTTCTGTTCATGATGATGATAATGTTTGATAGAAATGTGGGCCGTGGGTTGCTCAAGATTTGTCGCTCTTGAGAACAATTCGTACTAAAAACACGAGCAGATGAGTGATCCTATTGGTTTGATCAAATAGACATTTTTAGTTTGTTCTGGTTGCTTATAAGGGAAACATCATACAAATGGATTTCAAAATATTAAAAATAAATGAATGAGACTAAAATATAGAATTGTGAAACATTAATTTGGGCAGATAAACTGCCATTGTATGGAGAAAATGCATTTAATAAATTGCCCCCAAATGTACTTTCTGCTTATAAATGAGATAATTAATAATGTTTCGTTGTTTTAATTAACCTCTTTTACCCCAAATCCGTCCGACACAGGGCATGAAAATAAATGTTATCCGGTATTTTTGTTCTCTAACCTATAAATAAATGATAAACTTTTCGAGATAAATCCGTTTCTGCCGGGGTTCGAAAACTAGTCTTCTTTTCATTGCGAATGAGCTGACATTTTGTATTTCAAGTTAACAAATTCACAGCCATTTTTCCTAACGTCATGCCCATTGTTTTGGGGTTTAGTAAAATATATAGGCGCGGCTGAATTGAATTGTGCCAGGACTGATTGGAAATGTTCTGCTTATTTATGTGTAAAATTTTAGATCAATTCTTTGTAACGTTTCTCTAGTATATCCGTGTAATTTCAATGATTTGCATTCAACAAAAAAGAAGAAGAAAGAAAAGAAGAAAAAAAAGAAGACCATGAGCAAAAACAAACCGATCACCCGTAACCCAAGGACTCCAATCAAATTTGATATTTGAAATCATGGTCTCTTAGCGTGCGTAGTGGACAGTGTCGCAAGTGAAGTTAATCTGAATTTTCGTGAACTAAAAAAACTAAATATTGTTATTCAAAAGGATTCGAATTTACTGAGGGGAACAAACATTTTCTTGTCTCCATCATAAGTTTATTAACGAAAAAGCATGTCATTCGTTTTAGTTTGCGTGATTTTATTTCACTGCAGTGTGCATGAATTTCGTCGATAATTACGTAGACATTTGTTTGAAGAAATATCACGAAATATTTTTTTCGGAACGACCACTTAAGCTAAGAGAACTAGGGCACGAAATATCACTGCTGAGGTCGTAGGCTTCCGGCAGAGGATTCCGTTGTTTGAATGAAATCATATATTTGCACTGCAGACAAATCGTGAGCTAAACTTAGGCCAAGTAACCCACGCAGACAGCCGAGACAAACTCTTTACCGAATCAGTAGGTACTGGTGGGAATGTACATGGAAAAGGTCATATTCAAAGTGATGAATCTCTTTGAAACACTATTGTTCAGGAAGAGAACTTACTCATATTCAATCTTATAATTCAAGGTAGGATTTATCGGTATTTTTACACCATCAAACACAGGAAAAACTCAACTTTTGAACCAAGTATATGACAGAATGATGGAGAAAAGACTCGAGACCTTATTTATATCTTGAACTAGAAAAGAAAGGGCAGTAGAGATATGCGACTATGGAAACAAGCTTTTTCAATTCGTTGAGGCGTTCAACACGGTTTATGAGTAGGGCCGCATGCAGTCACCACCGGTCCCTTGTCCACTTACAATCCACGCCGAGTCGGCGGCGCCTGAACTATGGGCGGGGCTGAAACCACCCAACGAGTACGCCGCCGTCCGGGTCCCGGCGGGCGCAGTTTTTGCCAATTCCTTGTTTTGCATACCAGACGCGTTTTGTCTTACAATCCGCGCGTATCGCTCCGCCGGTACACGAGTACGAAAATTCCATCGGCGCGCCTGATGCGGGGCTGCCGTGACTGGGCGGCGTTCTGCGCCCGATCGATGCCACCCCGGCGCTGCTTTAAGTGGCGCTGCGCAAGTCGCGCCGGTGCAGGAATAGACGCCCCGAGCGAGACGCAAAACGCCTGCTGCTTATTATGACTTAGCACTTGTTTACGCTGCCCGCCCGGCCCTGCAGCCTCGCCCCGCGATGACCGGCACTACGCTCCGCTTCCCCAGCCTTCACTCGTTCGTCTCGCCCCTTCAGTTGTTGCCTTCCTGCCCGCTCCTTCTCTTTCCTCGCTTCCTCCCTCCTACTTTCCTTCCGCCCTCTTTTCTTCTTCCCCTCCCACTTCCTCGCACCCTACGTCGCGCTTTCCCACCCGGCATCCACCTTTTTTGCTCCTTCTCACTCTCCATCTCTCCTTTTCCTCACGCTATCCCTCTTGTTTTTTTCGTCTTACCCTTCGCATCTCTCCAGTTCTACCCCCCCCTCCCCACTCTACCCGCTTTCCGGCTATCGAGGGGTTGGAATTATTTTAGAACATTGACTTTTCGTGCGGGCAGTCTGTTCTTACGTGACCGCGGCTGCTTTGAGATAAGCAAGGGGTTTCTTCTGTTGGGGATTTTCGTGTTGGGGAAGAAATATAGGACGATAGGAGTGCATGTAAGGGATGGTTTTCTTTCCGTTCTCCGGTACAATAACATCAAACTTCGCTGTAATTGAATAGTTTGGTTGATGTTATGATAAGAACTGTGTTTTCGAGGTGGCTTACCTATATTAGGTATGGGTATTTAAAGGTATTTGCTGCAGATGATGTGTGTGAAGCGAAGTACTATCGAGTCACGAAACTTGTGCTTCGCCTGAATTATGAAGCAAAGGTTTTCCGTTGAAAATCGCCAGCGGTACAGAATACGATGCTGAAAACGCAGGTAACAGTAGTCGATCATTGTAGCATTATAGAAGATGTGTATGCGATAGTGTAAATATGAATTTGGAAAAATATTAGTTATTATGGAACGTAATTTAACATTAATCATTGTGGCATGCTCATACCTCATACACACGATCATTCTATTTTCATGTCAGTCGATAATACACCCTCATTGCCTTGCATTTCTCCGGGGTATGTTCTAAAGATCTCTATCGATCTTCATTTCCCTTCAAATTTAAACTTCAGCTTCAATCCCAATTTTTGATAATAAAAATAAATGATAATAAAAACTTTTGATAATAAAACATTTTGAAAATAAATAAAAAATAAAATCACTACATTGATAGTATCTCACTTGATCTGTGAATTTTAATAAAACGCATCAGTGTGGCGCCAACGTCTATGTAGGAGCGATGGAAAAATATTGGACATTTGAATAATGGCATCTATTAACGCGTATTCCATTTGATTGAACATGACTGTTAGTCTCAATCAAATGTATTGCTTTCAGACTATATTACGAGCTAGGTTTATCATTCACTGAAAAATAAAGTTTCAAAACGAGATTGATGTGAATATACGTTCGATGACAATCACAAAAGTATTTAACTTTAGTAAGATTGTGAAAGGATAACTTTGGTAACGTATTCTTTATCACTTGGAGAGTTGTATACAATTATTTATTTTAATCCAAATTTTGCTTAGGTTGGCCTTTTATAAAGATGATGTTTCAAATAAATCATAAAATGCAAAGACGTTCTAAGTTATTTTTTTGTATGAAATTATTACTATTGATCAAAAAACGTTATTTTTGCAAAAAACCTTCAAGGCAGATTCCACAGCAGAGTGTTGGCTAGCTGAAATCGTCAAATCATTGAAAACTATTCTGTGTCTATGATCTAATTTTAATTTTACAATATTTCGTAATACTCAAATTCATTCCAAGTGATAACTCTCGCGTCAAAAGAAATGCTTGTAAAATGTAGTAAATAAAAGTAAGAGAAGTCTTAAGATTGTGGAATAGTAATACACTATAGAGTGTTGTGCCTTGTTCAATTTCATGGTTCACAAGTGGAACTTTTTTGTAGCTTTCCAAAAAACTACCTTTAACGACTCAGAACTTTTTTTTGCAGCTTACGATTCACATATGTGGAATAGCTGGACGAAATTCAGGTACAAAAATATTACTTGCCAACAAAAATATTATAAATGAAATTTAGGGGCATTATCTTTACGTTCACACTGACATTTTATTCCTCGTTTGAAGACGCTTTCAGAACGGAGTAGGAGACAACGTTGTGTAGGTGTTATTGACAGTAATACACTCGCGATGTTTCAATTTGAATCTGTTCCATGTATTCATAAGCTTTATGGGCGGCGTAAGTGGTATACAGTGTAGAGCAATGTAAACATAATTGCGTTTTATGCTATTTTAAAATTATTTATGATACTTTGATTTCACTTCCCGTGTTATCATGATTTCATTTACCTTAATTAATTTACAACCTTTCGTTCAGCGCGTAAATTTGATGACCGATTGTCATAAAAGAGTACTTGCTACCAAAATTACCTAATTCCTTCCATACTTGAATTCGTTATAATATCAATAATAATAAATCTTTGTGTAAAAACTTGGCTAAACTCCCAAGTATTTCGAAAGACTGTAAAGTGCAAGAAATTGCTTTATTTGGAACACCACACACTAGTGCCAAGACGCAACGAGAGCCCCTACATCTGCTCCTTAGGTAGCTAGTTGCAACCTGGAGTAGATTTTGCGTTCAGTTGACTCCTAACATCTTACGTGGTTTAGAGTAATAATAATAATAATAATAATAATAATAATAATAATA
>BOPP01000036.1:5287751-5298729 GCA_017312745.1 Gryllus bimaculatus
TTGGGCATTAAGGCATTGTGGTAAACACTTCCCTGTCACCTGTTTTTACTATCAACTTAATAATTTAATGAAGATTCCTAAGATTCCTATCCCTAAATGTTACGAAAATAAAGAAGTCTGGTATTGACAATCTTCAAAACAAAGTGTCTAATGTTTGCTGCTCCTCTGTTTCAATTTCAGTTTGTATTTTTTCACCTGAAAAAAAAAAAACGTTATATAAAAACATTTTCTTGCATTTTATTACATTTTCTTGGTTTCTGTGTATTGCCAACAATTATTTCAGAGTAAATATTTATATGTATTTGCAATGTGCACATTTTCTTTCATTTAAGTTCCATATATCTTCTGAAATTTTGACTCCTAAAAAGTATGATCAAACTGGTGAGAGATATTTTATATGGTGGAATTATAAGATCGCTCTCTTGGATACCGAGAAATAAGATGCGTATGGAACTGGAGCAGGTGGCGTTTTTTTTTTTGTATTGATATACTTTCCCATCAGAAAAATATAAACATCTTCGATCAATTTTCGCATAGGCATTACACATCCAATGATATATTTAGGAGACAAATTATCCTGGTACTTTCCGCTCTTGCGTAATATCTTGCAGTGATTGTTGATAGTATAAAACCTATTAGTCAAGTCCACAAGATAGTCAAATTCCATCAGCATCCATTGGAATTGTCTTGTCTGTACGGCACAGCTTATTTACGTATTCTGGCTATGACTACAACGTGCGTGAACATTCGAAGGGGATGAGAGTTGCGTGTGCCAGCAGAGAACACGCTGCCTGCTCCTCGCCCAGGCGTGGTGCGTGTCTTGCCGTGCGCGTGCGGTGGCCGCGGTGCATCGCTGACGAAGCACACGCGCCCGCGCACTCAACGCCCTCGCACGCGTGCCCGTGCGCTTCTCAGAAGGCCTTGGAACCGCACGTGCGTCGTGCAATGATCCCGACGACGCCCCGCTCCCGTTATTCTCTTGTCCCTTGCGACTCTTGTAGCCCTCCGTATCAGCCACCGTTGCCTGCACGCTTGTTCCTTCCTGATGCCGCGTTCGCCTTGTGTAGTCTCTCCAGTTTCCACTCCACTCCTGCTGCATCTTATTCTCCCGCTTCCGCTCACACTGCCGCTCCCGCTCACGTTCTCTTGCATATCCTCTCCCCTTGCCCTCCCACTGCCTCTTTCCCGCTCACACCCGCTCATACGTCTTTTCTTCCCACTCCCGGTCATATTTCTTCCTCTCGTAATCTCTCCCGCATCCTGCCGCTCATACCCCCTCCTACGTTCTCTCTCCTCTCATTCGCATTGTCTCTCTCCCGCTGCTACTCATACTCATTCCCTCATCCTGTCCAGCTCCCGCTCCAGCGCCCGCGGTCGGACAGCGTCCTGTTCTGTCGCAGGTTCCGCGTCTGTCCCCGCTCGTGCGTTTCCTCCTCGGTGCATGTCCTTGCGGCTTCCCTCTTCCCGCTCTCTGAACTGCCTCGGAGGCGTAGCGCCCGAGGGCGTGGTTGACTTCCGGTACCACCGCTTATCCTCTCAATAAATAGTTCACTAAGGAAACATGACGGTGTTGTTCGATTTATTAGACACTTTGGGCACAGAACTTATGAATGTGCCACTGTGGCAAGGCGACTATCCTCTAGAGTGAATTAAGATCAAACAAAATTAGTATTCAGCATATTTTGATGTAACAAAATTTACAGGCGCATATGCATGCCACGTCACACGTTACCCTGCCAATAGCGATGCCATTGTGGATAACTCTGAAGCGATTCGACTTTGTCTTTTAAAAACTGTATTCAGTGTTCCAAGGATACATGAGGAATATTTTTTATGCTATAAGACATAAATTAAATTTGTTTTGAACGTTCAATTACGTACTCGAAGGTTTAGCTCCACTACGTTCGACTGTGCTACACAATGTCGAATTTCGGTTCGGTTCTTTTTTACTGTAGTAACTATTTTTAGTTTTAAAACACAAATTTAAAATGTGCGGAATTTTCACACAATTGGCCTCCATCTAAACAATCATTCCAATTATAATCATTAATCTCTTTTCATCATTCATCCTTCATAATAATTATCTATCGCGTGGAAGGCGAAGGTAAATCATCGTGGCCTCCCCTGGGTCTGTCCCGCCACTTCACGCCTTAAACGTCCCCGCTTCCACAGTGTTCCAGGTTGTCATGGAGTCGGAGCGGGTTGGGCCTCTTCACTCTAGTTCCCCGCTTTGCTTTCCCTCTTCCCCGCTCCTGTTCTCTAGTTGCCCCACCCCGGGCCACAATCTCCTGCGGCGAGCCCCGGCTGCAAGTCACCCGCAGGCCGTTATTATTGGAGCCCGCACGTGCCGTTTTTGCTGCGTGCCCTCTAGAAGGGGAGGCCCTTCCATGTCCGGTTTTGCTGACGACGCGTCTCTTAGAGTGATGTTTCCCGGCGCGGAAACTCCTAAGGTCATTAGCCCCGTTAGTGTAGTGAATGTTTTAACGCGGGAGGTGGCGGTGTTCCTCCACCGTTGTGCTGTGAGATGGGCGTATTTTAGGGGATTCCCACCTCTAGGAACTCCCCCAGCAGGGCACCGTCCCTTCTGGGACAGGTTTTAGACTCCCCACTGATATCCCGACATGTGAAGTATTGTAGCGCGTGTAGGTGTAAGTGCGTGTTAGGAGAAGGAAGAGGAAGGAAAAATCGACCGCTATCTGTGAAGATATTGCTCTAGCATTCACCTGATGCTGATGACGATCACAGAAATGACGGAAAAGTATTGATCAGAGCAGCCCGCTTATAGAATTTTTCTCCAGAGGGCGGTTCGACCTAGCTATGTTTTCACAGTCGCAAATCCTTCACCAGACTCAACCTTGGACCTCCTGCTCAGAGTCATGGAAGAGAAGGCGGCACTGCTGGCTGGCCCTGAGCTAACGTCAACGTGTATTCTTTAGAAATATACATTACAAGAATCGGTTGCTATTTTCTGAACTTCATCCCGTTCTCATTGTTGAATTTGTTCCATCTACGTTTACCTCACATTTGCTATCATTTTAAGAGAGAGAGAAAAAAACTAACTACAAGAATTACTTCTCCAGAAATTTCAGATTTCAGGCTCGTAATTCCCTTATAAGTTTTGTGACTACAAGTGTAAGCATGTGCTTTAGCACTAGTTTTTGCGTACTGAACACAATCCAACACTTCCTGTTTGAGTTTATCTAGTATAGCGTTCCGTCGGTACTGTGCCAACATTAATTGCGTTACAAAGAGCAAGTCATCACCGCTTTGAAATTACTTCCCCAATTATCTGCTTTGCGGTCGGGCAACTAAAGTCCCGGTGTGGCGCTGCGCTGTGCTGCCCTCGGCCGTGCCAATCCCGCAGTTCAGCCGGGTTGCGAGCGCGCGGCGCCGTGTCGCAGGCGCCGTCTTTGGTGCAGACCAGGAATGGGGTGACCTTTCGGTGGCCCGTAAATGACCTGAACCTTCCCCTTCAGGCCTTCCCCCGCGAACGCTAACCTTGCGGATCACCCACGCCTCTGCCATTTCCCCTCCACGTCGCAGCCGGCGGTCTGTCGTCTACTTCACTTTCGTTGCACTGGCGGAATGTCACGTCGTCACGTGCACACTTACAACGTCGAAAAACGAGATAAGTAAATGGTCACTTTCTAGAAAGTAAGGAAAACAATCGGGACTTTCATTGCTCTGTGAAACTCTGGGAAAATGGGGAAATTTGTTGGAAGAATCATTAGAAGTCGGAGAACGTTTTCTGAGGGTTATAAAACTATATATTATTCTTTGAAACATTAGTTTTGTGTAATATTTTCCTTCTTTTGTTTTAGTGAGAAAATATTATTAATTTTGTACTTTGTCACAGCGAAAATCGAGAGATGACTAATTTGTATAGTGTAACTTTTAATTTTCTTTTAAGAATATTAAATTGCAAATCTTGAATGAGCAACTAATGTCCACGGCTATGTCTGTCGGGTGCGAATATTTGCTACGTGTGTTAATATAAAAGAAATCCCTTGTGCCTTATCAGTGTAGTGCGTAAACAGTGCGACAAGTGGCGAGAATTCAGCTCACGTGTGGAAGGAAGTTGTTTTGGTTGTTAATCGCGTGGAGGGCAAAGAGCACCCCAGGCGGGCGGCGGCCAATAGGCGAACTACACGCGCGCGCCCCCACTGTTGGCCTTCTCGCACCTCGCTGCGCAGTTCCCTCTCCCTTTGGCTATAACGCCGGCATTGCTGTCCAGAACCTTTCCCGGGTCCCTCTCTCGCGGTACCTTACCCCTACCCCTTCCTCTCTCATCGCACCTTTCCCTCGCATCCCTCTCCGAGATACGAATACTCTTCTGGCCTGTCCACCCACTCATACACCCGCACGCTTCTCCACACTAACCGCATTCAGTTCTCTGCATACTTTTCTCAGAACACCTCATCTCGCAACCAAACTTCAGACTCCTCTCCCTATACTCCTCCTCTGCATATCTGACTACAAGCACCCCCATCCACGACCCCAGGCACACCATCTCACCATCTTTACTCCTCGCACAGCACCCTCGAATCTCTTTCCTCGGACTCCGTTCCACTCTCCCCGCTCATCGCTCCTGGTCCCTGTTGTCCTTCTACCCCATTCCGACCATCGCTGCCTGCACTGCCCGCCCTGGGTTCCTCTCCTTGACTTACGCGCCGCCCTGTGCGTTGCGGGCGGAGCCGCCCGTGCCCCGGGCGCCGCTAAGTCAGCCCGTCGGCGTAAGTCAGCGTTAGCGCCTCCGCTGCCCAAGCAAAAGCCGCAACACCACCCCGGCGCCCGCGCCAGCCCCAAATGACCCGCCTGCCCCGCCCGGCACGCTGCACTCGCGGCCTGCACTTCCGCAGTGCCTGGCTCTAATTAGCACACTTTATCAAGACCCATCGCCGAACTTTTTTAGTTATCTGTTAGCTTCGCACCGAACTTTATTAGTCAAACGTATGGTGTAACCTAGCTTTTGCCGCTTCACCACCCCGCTCTTCTTAAGGGACTATCGAATTACTTCTCCTTTCCCTGCTTTATGATGTTTTCTTCTAACTTTCTTCGCCGTCGTTCAATCCCTTTGGTCAACCCTTCATTGAAGTTTCCATTCTCGTCTCCTTTCTCTCCTCTGGGTTCGGAGGCGTGGGTTTACAAGGGAACAGGAGGGCAATGCTCCTCCCTTTGAAAGATTCGAAAGTGGACCCGTAGCATTACGTTAAAAAATTCCCGAAAATATCTTTAAGTTTCTTTATTTTTAATTTTTTAAGCTAATAATTTGAGTAATTGATACAGATTAATTGAGAAAGTGCCTCTCCAAACCATTTTGAAACTCTAAATGGTTCAGAATAAAATCAATATTTGTGTTGGTTAATTGTGTTATTAGAATTACCGCGAGCAATCTCATTTCCACTATAAGACCTGATGTCTGACACTGCATTTTCTCCTCTTTTGCTGCCGCCACGTGTGCCATTTTCCAATCTTCGCCTGACGTCACAGCTCATTTCCGCCAGTCTCCGACCTTTTCCACTTGTACGTCTTCTTCCCCACTCCGCCCCGACCCTGTCGTTGCGGTCACCACACCGTCCGTCTCCGCCCGGCTATCAGACGAGATCGCAGAGCCCAGGCGATGGGGAGTAACAGCTTTCTGTAAAAGAATCGATTTCGAAATCGATCTCAGAATAAAACAGTTGAAATCGATTCCCCAACGAACGGTAGGGATGATCAAGAGCGACGTGTTTGAATTTAAATTATCTAGATAACAGATTCTGAAACCTTAATGAAATATTATCTGTTCAATACGCACTTCCAAATGCATATGTAGTTTGAACCAGACGGCTTGATTTGATCGAGAAAGAGGTGGAGGCATGTTAGGAGACTGGACTCAAACACGATAACCACTTGTATAAAATTACTAAAAATGCTAATAACTTTGAGATAATAATGATAAAACGCCAAAATGTACCCTAAAAGCGCAGAAATATGTACACTTAAAAAAATCAAAGGTATTAATTTGATTCGATTCCGTCCGTTTGGAATCGATTCCAGCAAGAACTGGATACCGAAATAAATAGATAGGAATCGAAAGAAAAGAATGGAATCGACGTAATGGAAGCGAAACACAGTGACGTAATGCCACCGTGAAGTAGGGCGTTGAGGGGCAAAGCTAAAAAAATCGCAGAATAGCGACGGGTGGCCGGTGGCGGCTAGTGGACATTGGACAGTGTGTGGGGGCTGTGAGCCCGTTGGGTCTGAGTGAAGGCACGAGGTACGTTTGGGGTGGGTGGCGGGCGGCGGCTAGTGGACAGAGGTTGGGGGCCGAAGGGAGGTTGGTGGTGGACGAGTGGCAGTCGGGGTGGGTGGAGGGGGAGCAGTTGTTTGAGGGCAGAGTCGACGAAGAACACCAGCAGCGCGAAGGAGTGTGGGATGAAGGCAAATTTTCCGAGTTTCGGGACTTGTTTTTCGCAGTTCGCGCGTCAGTTCTGTTTCCCTTTCGTTTTTTTACGTGCCGCCATCTCCGAAGGCTTTTGACAAGTAAGGTCAACAGACCCGTGGTTTAATTCAGAATGTGACGAACTTCAGAATAAATATTGGACGATAACTTTATGCTGCGTAATAGTTTCTACCGAGCTTAATTAAACTATTGATAAGTTTCAGACTGGCGTTTTTTAGAAGAGATAATTTTACCGTAACGGCACTGGAAAAATAGGATATAGTTTTTTACATATGTTCTAGTATTAAAGCGGACAAAGAAGTTTATACAAACATATTGAAATTGTTCAAGTACTGAATGTTTTATTTTAGTGTTTTATATTCTATTGAATTTATTTTTAATTCATTTGCGGATGACACTGCTAAATTTAGAATTAGATTTATTTATTATTTTACTGTGATTTTCCCCAAAAGGTTTAGAATATTTTACTCGTAATCAAAAAACATTTTGTCTGAAAATATTGATCAAAAAGTAGTCTTATAAATAGAGAAAAAATTTTCCCGAAACAATGTTTGTAAATAGCGATGTAATATCTGTAATTTAATATTAGTAATTCTTTGGAACGATCGCTGAGCTGATGCGCAGAGGCTTTTATGTTGCCCCTGTGAAGTATATAGCCCCGCCTCTAAAATGAGACTTCGCGTGCAAATGGGCTGCTTAACGCCGTGGGAAATCGAGCACGAAACAAAGCGAGGGCCTTGGAAAAGTGTCCATGGCATGGCAGCAGCAACATGTGAATCTCGAATGAACGGATCTTTCCAGCTGATCAGAAATACACATTAAGAATATATCCAAACGAGAATACTAGCTGGAATTCAGCTGTGATGAAATCAGAAAGAGGCCAAAGGAATAAAATATGTAATCATGTGAATTATTTATGAGATGAGAAATTGATCGGAACAGAATGTACGGGAGGATATCATAGTGGAGCTTTTTTTTTCACTTCTTATAAATACGGAGACACTATTTGTATTTTTCACTTATTATGTGTGTTCCCATGCAAATGTATTTTCGAATTGGAACGGTCATTGAACGGGATTTACCCGTTTCTTTCACTTGATAAGTCGATTTAAGCTGAAAATGAGCACAGTATATTTCAGAATTCCTCAAATCTTTCTATGAAAATAATATCATAAATTAAATCTCTTCTGATCGATGGTTGTTTCCGTGCACGTCAACTGCTATTGTCATTAGTCCTGATGGTCTTGAATGTTTTATATCCCGAGAGTTAGTGCTGTTACACCGATCTTACATACTTTGGTTTGCTGTTGGTTTTTCCTTGAGGTATCGCCCCCCAGCGAGGTACCGCTCCAGCCGGCACAAACTCTCAGCTTCCGACTAGTATCACGATAGTGTAGTGCATGTAAGTGTGTGTAAATAAGGGGAGAAGATAGGACATGTCAAGAAAAAAAGTAATGAACGCGGACGGTCATTCGCCAGTTTGTTAGAGTTGGTTTTGATCGAAGATACCACTGATAATATCGATCAGAACACCTGGTCGCTAGAATTATTTTCTGAAGAGCAGAATTCGACCTAGCTACGAAGGTAGTGTCGGAAATGCGCCATCGCTACGCGTACCCTGAGACCCCCCAATCAGTCACCGCAAATTCAAAGCTGAATCTGAGCTAACACATCTGGTGAATGCCTCCTTGTTGCTGAGTTAATGTATTTACAACCATCACGTAAATTCCATTAAATCAGGAACCCTTTCCAAAATATTTCGGGTTGTCTATGCTTGGTAGTAGAGAAGTCACAGTAGCAGAATGGCAAGTTGTGTTACAATTGCACAGTTATCAGCACGTTCGCAAGGGTCAAATATTTAATATTCTAGGGCTTCGAATTGAAGCGAGCATTCCGAAAGCGTTCTTCGCGGGGGTGGGGGCGGGTGTGCAGCGTTTGAGGCCGAGTCGCCGGCGGAGGCGCTCAGAATGCGAGAGCCACGCCCCCTCCGACTCGCGCAGCCGCGCGCTGGGGGGCACCTGCCGTAAATCAAAAGGCGCGGAGCGCGCGCGAGGCGTGGCGTGGCACAGCGCGGCGCACGCCAGGCATCCGCCACCCGCCCTCCGCCCTTCGCCCTTTGGCGCCTCCGTGCCCCCACCTCGAGCAGCATTGTCTCGCGCGCGCCACGCGCCTCGCGAAGTCCCACGCCGCCCGCCCTTGCCCTTGGTGCAGGCGCCGCGCCCGGCCCCAGAGCGGTTCCTTCCTTTGGGGACGCTGCCGTTTCCGAAAGGAATTCTGCTTCCTCTCTTCTTTATTTCTTCCGTTCTTCCGCTTTTCTCATTCTCCCCCTCTTTCCTCCCCAAAAATCTCTTTTATGTCCTCTTCTCTTTCCACTGCTTTCTTCTAGTATTTGCGGCCAAGGATTACAACATTGCCGCGCTTTCCCCGCTAATTATGAAATTACGATTGATGATAATAAGCTGATAGAAGTGGATATGCAGTCGATTGGCTGTCCGTGCAATAGACCAGTCAGAATATGAAACCAGGCGTGACCCGGTGTATGAACCCCGAATTCTATCGTAAAGCCATAAAACATTAAGAATTCCGTGATAACAGGACAAGAAAATGTAGGCTTTATATTAGCGTTTTACGTAATGGAAGGAATTGAGGGCTCATGCCCACGAGACGAAATCGCTATCACAACATAGATACTACATTCTCGAATTTCACATTTTTACATTATTATTTGTATTGAACAATTCCACTTTTTTAATTATATATATTTTTTGTATTATGTGTCATTAAGATATAGTTGAACATTCGATATTGGGTAGTTTGCTTTTAACATCATTTGTAACAAAATAAAAACAGTACAGTCTGTTTTCGTTTATTGCTACGTTAACAGTTTTCTCTATGAATTGAATAGAAGGTATCTGTCCGCAGAGTCCCGCGAAGGTCCTTTCCACTTACGCGCAGAGCTAGACCTCTGAGAACTTCGCCCCCGAGCGAATAGGAACAGAGTTGTTCTCCGCGGCGAACCTTATTCCTTTCCTCGGCCGTCGTTTCCTCGCTGTAGAACTCCGCCGCAACCCTCCCCGCCCTCCACCCGCTCGCTCCCCCGCCCTTGGCCCTATTGTCTCGCGCCCTTCGCGCTTTGTGTCGCCCGCCCGCGTATGACGCCGTTGCTGCGGAGGGCCGGCCCTGGGCTCGCCCTTGCGCGCCCTTCCTTCGCCGCACCCGCGCGAAGCCCTTTTTGTGTCGTTTTTTGTGCGTGGTCGTTGGCACCACTGTCACTTCCGCCGCGGTGCGCGTCAGCCGAGGTCGGGCGTGCGGGGGCGGGGGAGGAGAGGAGGATGGGCGATGAGGCCGGCCGCCTGCCCAGGGAGGCGTGAGGTGGGCGGGGTTTGTTGACGATGTTGGAGCAGGGAAACACATAGCGCGGACAGGGAGGCATTCAGGGGCGGTGCTCTTCACTGGCCAGGAGAGGCACCTCCTGGGCACAATGGCGGGGGAGAGGTTTTTTTTATTATCTGAAGTATGCGAGTACCTACACGGGTGGAAGGACACGCCGTATTTGTACGACCTTGACAGGGTGAGTTGCAATCATTTTATAAATGGGGAGACATGACAATGGGCATTACAAAATGCTTTGCGCTATTCGAGTGTTGGGTGGCAACGCATCGTTGCAATTTATTGTATTCTGTGTGGCTGCATCTGGAAAAAGAAACGCATGTAAACGAAACTTTGCCATGGCAGATTGTGATGCATCAGAAGGGACTACGTACATGTAGGGAAACGGAATCGAGAAGAGCCAGGGCTAATATGTTTCTCGAAGGCTGAAGGAGGAAAGGATGGTGAGAGAAAAACTAAAGACGCTAAGGAGGAGGTGGCTACTTGAAATTAATGAAAAATTGTTTTGTGTTTGTTAAGGTTGTGAAGGTTAAGGGCCAGAGGATTAGAACGAGCACAACAGAAATTCTGGCTAGACAGGTGAAGCTGAGTTTCAAGTGGACAAAACGCGGCATTGAAACGTAAGGGTTTATTGTCGTGAACGGAAGCATATTGGGATGGAGCACGAATAGGATGAATCGGAGGGCAGACAAATGCTCAATGGAATGAAGAGATAAACAAATGCAGGAAGACGAAACGGGAGCAATGAGGCTTGCGGCGAGACGTGATTGAGATTGTGGACGAGGGATACCACACTTGGAAGCACGTTTGGTTGAATCGTTTAAAATAAGGACTAAACAGAAAACACGAGGGGAAAGGAAGGAAAATAAAAGAGGAAGTCCACAGAAAGAAGAGTGTACCGATGACGGCTGAGTGTGGGAAGTGTCGTGTGGACGGACCACAGACGAGCAGGGAGGTCCGGCCGTGACGGGCCAGAACGGCTCGGGGGTGGGCGTGGCGTCAACAGCGGTGCCAGCTCAACAGGGCTTGGTGACTTTTTGCCTTCGGTCCGCCGCGTGTTGTTTCTACGACACTGTTATGTTCTGTTTAGGGGGAATTTTACGAGGGAATGCTTCTCTCCGCCTCCGGCTCAGCCGTTTGTCC
>BOPP01000036.1:5307951-5319551 GCA_017312745.1 Gryllus bimaculatus
TTACCATTTTAGTATTCTGGTCAATAATCCCACCATTCCTTGTCCCGGACAAATTGCAGAAGTAATATAAGAATGAATAATTAATTAATAATAATAATAAATAATATAAATAATAATATAATAATAAAAAGATGAAGAAGGAGAGGAAGAAAAAGTTAACGCAATGAAATCTCAAGTACGAATAGAATTTGCGCAGAATCGAATACTAGTAACAAACAATGAGCAAATATTGTTTTACTGAAGAGGTGGCTTCCTAGTTTAACGGTGTCTGTGGTGGCAGACGCTTTGGCGACATTCCCTGACGCTGGTCACCACCCCCTGACGTTTGGAGGGCTTCGTCGCTTGGGGTCTTCGCTGGCCCCTTCTCTCTCTAGACTGCTATGGACCGGGTGTAGGGAGATGGCGTTTTTTGAGACATGAAATTGCCGCGCGCAAAGGAAAGGGCGTCGCGGCCCGGGCGTTGGGCGGAAGAGCTCTCGCCCGCTGCTGTTGCTCATCTGCGTTCCACCTCCAGCTTCTCTTCTTCCGCTTCCGCCAGCGATGGCTGGACCAAGGCCGGTGTGAGCGATGTGGGAGAGTATACAATAAGGATTCGACAATGTTGAAGCAGTCAAAGTCGCCTTTACTTTGGAACTGTCGCATTCAAACTGTTGAAATTCGTTTACTTGTTCTTGTGGGAACTACGAAATAATGAAAAATTCATGCGCACAAAGTTTAATTTTGCCGATTCGGTGGCCGAGATCGCTAAGGCAGTAGTGCAGTATATCAGACCGATGGATCGCGGGTTCGAGGCCCGCCTCGGCCATGGGTTGTATTTGTTCCCGTCTTTCATCCCCTAACGTCATCACATCGGGTCCATCACTCACAGTTTCCATACCATTACAACAATAGGTCGCTAGAATGGACCTAGAAAGTTGATGAAACCTTAAACAAAATAATAATAATAAATAATAATAAATAGTAATAATAATAATGTGCGGTACTTACTCTTAATGCAACAATAATACATAAAAAATAAAACACTTATGTTGATGGAAAATTTAGATGCGGAGACTACAAAATATCGGTATGAAGTTAAATTAAGATGCTTTTTCGTGTTTAGCGTAAATCCTTTTCATGAGAAAAGCAAGTTAAAAACATTGCTAGTAAGACATTTTTCACAATATCAAGAACAAAGAATATTTCTTCAAAATATGTATTGAAAAATCAGAAAGTAAAGTACTAAAAGTTTTGATACGTTTCAAATTAGATCCTTATAAGCATATTCAAATTTTCGAACACCAAACTGTTCATCGGATCACGCTTATAATTGGCCGTGAACGAACATACAAAAGTTATTTGAACTGTTAGTCTTCATTCACACAATACTTTAATTGTCCTTGAATAAGAAATACACGTGTTCTGTTTACGAATAGTCAGCTACCACGTGAACTGTTGTAGCAGATCCAGTGGCGGTGGAGGAGAGCAGGACCAAGTCTCTTCCTAAATCCATCGACGCAAATGACTTTAATTTATTGCAAACAGTACCACACTTAACTGATCACTAGTTGAATACTACCCCCTGATAAAGTCGCAGAAAGGCGGCCGAAAGTTGGCACCTGTTTTGCCCTGGAGCCCGGCTTGAGAGCCCAAGTAGACACTGACTCAGCCGCGAAGCCTACGCTCTTCACTTGAATCTCTATGGTGTCATCATCCGCTAGAATTTCATTTCTGTAATTAATTGAAAAACTCAGTATTCACTTGCTTTTTTTCTTACTGTTTATACCCTCGTTATTAAAATATCTCCTCATTCGCAATGAGTCATTAATATCCCCCGACACTCATCTTGAAGATTTTCATAATGATACAGAGAAAAGGTTTTGAAATCCGCCGCTTAGAGTCTCGGAGGTGCTGGAAGGTTTCAACCGCAGTGGGAAAAAACGTCGCAGAAGCGGAATTGATTATTCCAGGGATTAAAACTTACTCCTATTTGCTCGCCAACGCCGCGGAGCCCTCGCGGGTTTTGTAACCGCGCATTGGTAGGCGTCGCAGGCATATTTCACGCAGCGGCGCCGGGGCGGGGGCGTGGTCGCCTCGGCGCAAAACCTTGGCCCTTTTCGCGCCCCGAGGCCGCAGCCACCCCTTACTTCGCGCCCCCAGGCGCGTCTGCCCCATCAATTACCCACGCACCTCCAGACGTTCCTGGTTTTTAATTAGAGTGTTATTTAAAATATTCTCTAGAAACCGCGGAGAAGACGGCAAGTGGGCAAAGATGTTTTTATTGGCAGTTATATGTATGTTTTAATTCGGTGTGTACTGTAAACCACGGCTGTGGCGAATTCTTGAGGAGGTCCCCAGAATGTTAACGCTGTTGGGTTGTTTTGCCCAGTTTCGGAAACGTCGCGTTGGCGCAAGAAGTGTTGCTTCGGTCGCACAATAAAATGAATATACGGCGTTCATATGCAGACCATTCTCCAGAGAGGGCTGAATACAAACAATATCACAGTCTCATCCTGGTATTGTGGATTTTCGTATTAGGATTTATTAGGTGTTCCCATTAAGGGCGGTTTTTCGCCGCTTTTAATTATATTTCACCATATGAACCACTGAGACGGAATGTTATAGTCGTAATTTAGTATAAACTATTTGTTTCATATTTCATCTGCAATAACGGAAATTGCTCTGCAATGAACTATTATTCTCTCATATCTATCTGTTGCTCAGAACTTAACTCCGTCATAAATCTGTCGCATTTGACGCGCTTCACTGTGGCTAACCTCTCCGCCTCCCGCAGCCAGGAGCCGCAGAATTTCGATTTCCGGCGTCGGTTTGGGCCAGCCCTTGGCTCGTTCGCTCGGTCCGTGGCCGGCGTGCGCCAGGCGTCCTCGCCCCGCCCCGTCCGCCACTCCTTCACCACGCCCGGTCCTCGCCCCGCCCAACCACACCCATACCTTCTTTTGCGCTTCGCACTCTCCCACGTCCTTCCGCACTTCCCCGCTGCCTCCCCCCCCCTAACCCCTCTCCACCCACCCCTCCTCGAACCCTCCCGGCCCCGCTCCGCCTCGCCCCGTCCGCCCCACTCCGCCCGGCGCTCGTCCCGCTCCAACCCCACCCGCGCCTCCGCCCCGCTCCGCCTTCGCTCCACCCCGCTCCCCGAACCAACACTACCCTCCTTTGCGCCAACCATCCCATCCCTTCCCTGCCCTTCTCCGCTCGGCCCGCCCACCGCGGCGCTCGGCCAGCCCTTGCCGCACCTTACAAAAGACTGTAGAGCCTTGCAGGGGGCCGGGCGACGACCGTGGAGAGCGCGCCCGCGTGGACGCTCCCTATGATAAAAAACCACACGTCCGCCTGTGTGAAGCCCTCGCCCTGCCCTCTCAGCGTGCCTCTCGTTCCACCCCCTGTCCACTTCCGGTTCCTCCTTGTGCCCCACGCTTTCTACACCACTCTCCATTCTTCATAGTCTGCTCAACGTCTCACACTCTCGGCCACGGATGAAATCTCCTTAACCCACACTACTAGCCCTCGCTTTTAACAGGCACTTTCGACCTGCGCAAACAGGCAATCTTTGTCCCTGCCTGCCCTCGACAAAGCTTCACCCTTTAGCTTAGCCACTTCTCTGCTTCCCTATCTCATTCGATACCTCTACTGACCGAGCACACCAATTTCCTTCGCTACTTTCTGTCTACCTCATCATTTCGTCATTTCGCGTTTCCCGCTATAAAATCCCACCACTTTCTGAGGCTCTGTAAGCCTCCAACTCCAGTCGCCCCAGATTCCCTCGCCCAAAAGGCTTTGCACCGTCGTCTGTCCTCTCACCGCGCCGCCTGCGCTTTGGGCGCATCCCGCCGTCTTGTTTCCAAGGCCACCCCCCCCCTCCACCTCCCGGAGCGCCCTCCACGCCAGCGGCCTCCCAAAAGACGAGGAAAATTGGACCAACTTTTTTACCACAGCTAATGTAGCTTGCGCAAGACGCAGAAACATCCAAAGGCGCGCCCGCCCGGCCGCCTCGGACTTTTCTTTTTTCCCGTGAGAACACGTGACTCGCGCCTGCCGCACCTTGAACCGCACGCCGCTCAACGGGAGTGTCGTTCATCTCTAACGCGTTCCCGCCCTCCCGCCGCCGCGGAAATTACAGACTCGTTGATTTAACTCCCGTTGTTAAATTCGCAAACAGAACGATCGACTGCGTCATACGCCGCCTCGAGGGAGTCATTTAGAACTCGCGCGTAGAGCGAGCTGGTACATCAGCTTCCCGCCGAGTCGAGGCGAGTTCGAAAAGTTGGGCCGGAACAAACATAAGAAGTGGGGTAAACTCACGCGGAGGCGCCTGAGAAACAAGAGGGTGCCCAGAGGAAGCGTTAATTCGCTTAGTATGCAAATGGTCAAAAAAAGAAAATCAAGAAGTTGAGCACAAACAAAACATCATTACGGCGCGCGCTGCCGGGGCGATTCGTGCGCGCGCGGCGCCCCTCGCGCCGCCGGAGGAAAACTCCAATGTTGGGCGCGGTGAGGGCTGCTGGCGGAACAGATGGCAGGGGGCTGGTGGGGCGGACGCGGCGCGGGAACGACGAGAGATTCAAGCGGTGGTTCGTGCTGATTTACGCGACGGAAGTGGGCGTTGGCGGATAAGCGCAGACATGGCGGACGCGAATCATCTCGAGGCCAAGGTTTGTGTAAGGGCAGTCGCGTGATTCGACGCTATTCGGTGGGTAAGCCGTTGTTCACTCCCTGCGTATATTTCGCAAATGGCGCCATTAATCGAGATTAAAGTTCAGCTGAACGTCGTTAAACTAACCGGAACTTTTCTGTAAATTGCCCGCAATTCATTCTTAGGTTAGCATATACAATCTGCGTAGTTAAAACATCTTAAAAAAGCTCATTTGCTGTCCCCACAGATGAAAAAATTAAAGGCTTAAATTAAACTTGCATTTATCTTAGACCACCAGAGTTTCAGTTATTACCTTAAGATAAATGGCGCTTTTTAATTACCATCATCTTGAGCCAATTTTTAATTGAATGAACTAATAATTTAATTTACGCTAGAGACTTAATGAAAAGTTATAGTTAATATTGAGAGGACTTTTGATGATTAATTTTTGTTCACATCGGACACAGCACTACTCGTTCATTAATGCTATGACACCACAAATGTTCCAGACCACTGTTGCACAAAACTAAAAAACTAAGATATTGGTTTACTGAGGTATTTTAATTTTGTATTCCTTCAACAGAAAGCACTCTCCAAAAAAGACCATTATAGACAAAAACAAAAACTAAATAATTTAATGGTCTATTCTCCATTACCTCTCTCCCTCTTCTCGGTACTGGTAATGAATGTTTGGCTCCCTTGCCCCAGAGATTCTGTCCCCCTGCTGCATCGTGCTTGTCAAACTCTGTGTTTCTGCGCCTTCTGCGCCGTTTCCTTGTGTTACTCTCTCCGCGCCTTCATTCGCCGGGATCTGCGCGGCCGTGCGTCCTCCGGCCGGCCGAGACAATTTCGCCGCGGCGCGCATATTTTCTCCAGAGGTTGCAGACGCCCGAGAGGCTGCCTTCTTTTGAGCACGATATCTCTCCCGCAATGAATCTCAAGTACGAATAGAATTGCGCAGAATCGAATACTAGTAACAAACAATGAGCAAATATTGTTTTACTGATAAGAGGTGGCGTCCTACGTTTAACGTGTCTGTGGTGGCTAGACGCTTTGGCGACATTCCCCTGACGCTGGTCACACCCCCTGGCGTTTGGAGGGCTTCGTCGCTGGGGTCTCCGCTGGCCCCTTCTCTCTCCTAGACTGCTATGGGACCGGGTGAGGGGAGAGGCGTGTTTTTGAGACAGGAAATTGCCGCGCGCAAGGGAGGCGTCGCGGCCCGGGCGTTGGGCGGAGAAGCTCTCGCCGCTGCTTTGCTTCATCTGCGTTCCACCTCCAGCTTCTCTCTTCCGCTTCCGCCAGCGATGGCTGGACCAAGGCGGTAGCGATGGAGAGAGTGATACAAGTAAGGATTCGACAATTGTTTGAAGCAGTCAAGTCGCCTACTTTGGAACTGTCGCATTGAAACGATTGAAATTCGTTTACTTGTTCTTGTGGGAACTACGAAATAATGAAAATTCATGCACACAAGGTTTAATTTGCCGATCCGTTGGCCGAGATCGCTAAGGCAGTTGTGCCTAGCGATTTCGAACCGAAGGATTGCGGGTTCGAGTCTCGAGTAAGACATTTTTACATATCAAGAACAAATAATATTAGGAGTAGAGAATGAAATTTATTTCAATAAAAAAGAAAAATATGTACTATTTAGTTTGTTTTATTTCTTCAAAAATATGTGGGAAAAATCAGAAAGTAAGTACGAAAAGATTGATAGTGTTTCCTATTAGTCCTTATAAGCATATTCAAATTTTCGAACACAAACTGTCATCTATCACGCCTTATAATGGCTGCTCAACGAACATCCAAAAGTAATTGAACTGTAGTCTTCATAGCACAATACGAATTGTACTTGAATAAGAAATACACGTGTTCGTTTACGAATAGTCAGTACACACGTGAACTGTTGTAGCAGATCCAGTGGCGGTGGAGGACTAGGAGACCAAGTCTCTCTTAAATCCATCGACGCAAATGAACTTAATTTATTGCAAACAAGTACCACATACTGATCACTAGTTGAATACTACCCCCTGATAAAGGTCGCAGAATGGCGGCCGAAACGTTGGCACCTGTGCCCTGGAGCCCGGTGAGCCAAGTAAACACTGACTCTAGCCGCGGAAGCCTACGCTCTCACTTGATCTCTATGGTGTCATCATCACGCTGAATTTCATTTCTGTAATTAATTGAAAAACTCAGTTATTCACTTGCTTTTTTTTACTGTTTATATCCCCTTTCGTTTTAAAATAATCTCCTCATTCGCAATGAGTCATTAATATCTCCCCGACACTCATTCTTGAAGATTTTCATAATGACTACAGAAGAAAAGGTTTTGAATCCGCCGCTTAGAGTCTCGGAGGGGTGCTGGAAGCGTTCAACGCAGGGGAAAAAAAAGTCGCAGAAGCGAATTGATTATTCCAGGGATTAAAACTTACTCCTCTTTGCTCGGCCTAACGCCGCGGAGCCCTCGCGGGTTTTGTACCGGCGCCATTTGCGTAGGCGTCGCGCGCATATTTCACGCAGCGGCGCCGGGGCGGGGGCGTGGTCGCCTCGGCGCAAAACCTTGGCCCTTTCGCGCCCCGAGCCGCAGCCACCCCTTACTCGCGCCCCCAGGCGCGTCTGCCCCATCAATTACCCACGCACCTCCAGACGTTCCTGTTTTTAATAGAGGTGTTATTTAAAATATTCTCTAGAACCGCGAGAATACGGCAAGTGGCGAGATGTTTTATTGGCAGTTATGTATGTTTTAATTTCGGGTGTACTGTAAACCACGCTGTGGCGAATTCTGAGGAGGTCCCCAGAATGTAACGCTGTTGGGTTGTTTTTGCCCAGTTTGCGGAAACGGTCGCGTTGGCGCAAGAAGTGTGCTCGGGTCGCACAATAAAATGATATACGGGGTCATATGCAGACATTTCTCCAGAGAGGGCTGAATACAAACAATATCACAGTCTCATCCTGGTATTGTGGATTTTCGTATTAGGATTTATTAGGTGTTCCCATTAAGGGCGGTTTTTCGCCGCTTTTAATTATATTTCACCATATGAACCACTGAGACGGAATGTTATAGTCGTAATTTAGTATAAACTATTTGTTTCATATTTCATCTGCAATAACGGAAATTGCTCTGCAATGAACTATTATTCTCTCATATCTATCTGTTGCTCAGAACTTAACTCCGTCATAAATCTGTCGCATTTGACGCGCTTCACTGTGGCTAACCTCTCCGCCTCCCGCAGCCAGGAGCCGCAGAATTTCGATTTCCGGCGTCGGTTTGGGCCAGCCCTTGGCTCGTTCGCTCGGTCCGTGGCCGGCGTGCGCCAGGCGTCCTCGCCCCGCCCCGTCCGCCACTCCTTCACCACGCCCGGTCCTCGCCCCGCCCAACCACACCCATACCTTCTTTTGCGCTTCGCACTCTCCCACGTCCTTCCGCACTTCCCCGCTGCCTCCCCCCCCCTAACCCCTCTCCACCCACCCCTCCTCGAACCCTCCCGGCCCCGCTCCGCCTCGCCCCGTCCGCCCCACTCCGCCCGGCGCTCGTCCCGCTCCAACCCCACCCGCGCCTCCGCCCCGCTCCGCCTTCGCTCCACCCCGCTCCCCGAACCAACACTACCCTCCTTTGCGCCAACCATCCCATCCCTTCCCTGCCCTTCTCCGCTCCGGCCCCGCCCACCCGCGGCGCTCGGCAGCCCTTGCACCTTACAAAAGACTGTAGAGCCTTGCAGGGGGCCGGCGACGACCGTGGAGAGCGCGCCCGGGACGCTCCCTATGATAAAACACACGTCCGCCTGTGTGAAGCCCTCGCCCTGCCCTCTCAGCGTGCCTCTCGTTCCACCCCTGTCCCACTCTCCGTTGCCTACCCTTGTGCCCACGCTATTCTACACACTCTCCATTCTTCCTAGTCTGCTCAACGTCTCCACACTCTCGGCCACGGGATGAATCTCCTTAACCCACACTACTAGCCCTCGCTTTTAACAGGCACTTTCGACCTGCGCAACAGCATCTTTGTCCCTCCTGCCTCGACAAAGCTTCACCCTTTAGCTTAGCACTTCTCTGCTTCCCTATCTCATCGATACCTCTACTGACCGACACACCAATTTCCTTCGCTACTTCTTCTGTCTACCTCATCATTTCGTCATTCGCGTTTCCCGCTATAAAATCCCCACCACTTTCTGGAGGTCTCTGTAAGCCTCCAACTCCATCGCCCAGATTCCCTCGCAAAAGGCTTTGCACCGTCGTCTGTCCTCTCACCGCGCCGCCTGCGCTTTGGGCGCATCCGCCTTCTTGTTCCAGCACCCCCCCCTCCACCTCCCGGGCGCCCTCCACGCCCAGCGCCCTCAAAAGACGAGAAAATTGGACCAACTTTTTACACAGCTAATGTAGCTGCAAGACGCAGAAACATCTCAAAGGCGCCGCCCGCCCGGCCGCCTCAACTTTTCTTTTTTCCCGTGAGAACACGTGACTCGCGCCCTTGAACCGCACACCGCTCAACGGGGAGTGTCGTTCATCTCTAACGCATTCCCGCCTCCGCCGCCGCGGAAATTACAGACTCGTTGATTTAACTCCGTTGTAAATTCGCAAACAGAACGATCGACTGCGTCATACGCGCCTCGAGGGAGTCATTAGAACTCGCGCGTAGAGCGAGCTGGTACATCAGCTTCCCGCCGAGTCGAGGCGAGTCGAAAAGTTGGCGCGGAACAAACATAAGGAAGTGGGTACTCACGCGGAGGCGCCTGAGAAACAGAGGGTGCCCAGAGGAGCTATTCGCTTAGTATGCAAATGGTCAAAAAGAAATCCAAGAAGTTGAGACAAACAAAACTCATTACGGCGCGCGCTGCCGGGCGAGTTCCGGTGCGCGCGCGGCGCCCCTCGCGGCCGCCGGAGGAACCTCCAATGTTGAGGCGCGGTGAGGGCTGTGGCGGAAGAGGCAGGGGGCCTGGTGGGGCGGGACGGCGCGGGAACGACGAGAGATTCAAGCGGTGTCGTGCTGATTTACGCGACGGAGTGGGCGTGGCGGATAAGGGCAGACATGGCGGACGCGAATCTACTCGAGGCCAAGTTTGTAAGGGCAGTCGGTGAATTCGACGTATTCGGGGGTAAGCCGTTGTTCACTCCTGCGTATATTTCGCAAATGGCCGCCTTATCGAGATTAAAGTTCAGCTGAACGTCGTTAACTAACGTAAACTTTTCTGTAAATGCCCGCAAATGCATTTTAGGTTAGCATATACATCCTGCGTAGTAAAACATCTTAAAAAGCTCATTGCTGTCCCCACAGATGAAATTAAAGGTTAAATAACCTTGCATTTATCTTAGACACCAGAAGTTTCAGTTATTACCTTAAGATAATGCCTTTTTAATTACCATCATCTTGAGCCAATAATGAATGAACTAATAATTTAATTACGCTAGAGACTTAATGAAAAGTTATAGTAATATTGAGACTTTTGATGATTAATTTTTGTTCACATCGGAACAGCACTACTCGTTCATAATGCTATGAACAAATGTTCCAGACCACTGTGCACAAAACTAAAACTAAGATATGTTACTGAGGTATTTTAATTTTGTATTCCTTCAAAGATCACTCTCAAAAGACATTATAGACAAAACAAAACTAAATTAATAATGTCTATTCTCCATACCCGTCGTTCCTCTTCTCGGTACGTAATGAAATGTTTGGGCTCCCTTGCCCCAGAGATTCTTCCCCCTGTGCATCGTGCTTGTCACTCTGTGTTTCTGCGCCTCTGCGCCGTTCCTTGTGTTACTCTCTCCGCCGCTTCATTCGCCGGGATCTGCGGGCCGTGCGGTCCTCCGCCGGCCGAGACAATTTCGCCGCGGCGATATTTTCTCCAGAGGTTGCAGACGGCCCGAGAGGCTGCCTTCTTTTGAAGCACGCATGCGATATCTCCTCGGCAGGGCGCTTTACAAGATTTCTCTTTGTGAGTGGAATTTTGTTGCTCGAGAGCCGGAGTACAGCGTGCCTGTTTTCGCCGACACAATGATTCAAATGTTGCTGACTTGCGAGTTTTATAGTGCATTGAAGATGTTTTTTTCTTTTCTTTTTTGGACATCTTTTCAGGCAGTTTCAGGCATTGGAAGAGTGCTAATATAAAGTCATAGAGAAAATGTAGTTGAAAACTTAATGTTCATTAGGAAAGTTGCTTAAAAGTATTTTGTAGCCAGCGTGATATTGGGGACGTGGTATGCAATTCCTGCTCCGAGGAATTTTTTGTTTTTCCATCGCATTCTAAATTAACGTAAAATCTCCCAGAAATATTGAAAAAAAAATGCAGATAAAATGAAATATCCGAATATGTAGCTTTATAATAATTTGGACGTGTTTCGTCTTATAATCAGCAGTGTTTCAAATGCAAAAACTTCCTGAGACTTCCATACACCTGTAGCTGAATAGAAACATATTAATGTTTCGTGTCGTCTCAGCTGAAGTACTCTGCACAGGGAGCACTCTCCTGGTTAGACTACTGAAAACCAAAATAATTTTCGTCTTCAATTCATTTCAAACAATTGTTTTTTTTTCGCATATTAAAAGAACTCTCCATGGACGTATTGAGAACGAAATTGTGTTCGGTTCACTCATAAGTGAAGCAACAAAGCGAAATTGTGAAACCTTTTAAGAATGTAGCTTCTGCATTGATATTTCAGTTGCAGGAACTATTTTGTCCTACTCAAATTGAAAGTCCAGATTCTTTTAATTCTATATTACGATGAATTCCACAACCCCTGTATATTGTCTTGACAAGAAATATTCTAAACATCCTTAAGTTTTGGAGAGTTAATGGACAGTTGATAGATGCTATTTTTAATTGGAATGTAACCTAATAAATATTGACATCCTCTCCCAACTGTTGTCTATTAGTCTCTCAAGACCTTAATATTTAATATCTCTTTATTGTTTTTTTTTATTCTGTCAGAACCTTTCATTCGCTCCGGTCGCGATACGTCTTCTCGAAGAGGCTGCACG
>BOPP01000036.1:5319682-5339625 GCA_017312745.1 Gryllus bimaculatus
GGGGGAACGGGGACTGGGCGGGGCGAGGTGGGGAGAAGCGAGGCCGGACGAGGTGAAGGGAGGGTGGTACAAGTTGCTGAGGATCCGAGGCCGGCGTGAGGCGTGGGGGTGTGGGGTGGGACGGAGCGGGGCCGGGTGTACCAATTGGAGAACCTTTTCAGCCTATCCCAACAGCGGGCTGCGAGGTCGAAGGAAGTGCCTATCCGCGATTGCATTGGGAAGATCGAGTCGAATATGCTTATGTAGTGAACTAATATTTGATATTTAATTCACGTTATTGTCACAGGCTTCCTGACATGTGACCTCATTGTTAGCTTTTTTCTGCATTTTGGTTTTTATGTCAACATGAATGATACAATTTCTCAGTATTTATTAGTGTAGCTGAGTTAACTTCAACATATTTAACAAGATGTGTGATCAGGTGAGTATGGACAGTTTTTTTTAGGAAAGTAAGGGGAATTAAATGCATACATGTTTTGGGAATATTTGTAATAAAATTGTGAATTTGGCATGAACTGCAGATCTCTCCAGAAATTCATATGGTAGTACGTCTATTTCATTCCCGAATGAATATCGTAGATAAGACTATTGTATTTCCTCATGAATTTACATATTATTTACTCCAATCAACAGATCTATAATCATGAGTAAAGTTGTTATATTTCCTCATGAATTTATATTATTTACTCCAATCAGCAGATTAAAAATCTTTTCATGGGTAAACTTTGTGTACACCATGACAAATACTCAAACCAAACAGTCCCTTCACATACATAATACTACACCTGTATGCAGAGCGTATTAACTATTCGTGTTTTCGAATGTTGTGCTTCATCTCTATTTTAAATGGCATACATGCCACTCACTGGTAGTTGGTATGCATTGCGTGTTGATCTGCAGCTATGTACGAGTGGGCAACTTGGCAAGAGCAGATTTATCACTGAGGGGGATTACTATGATAAGTAGCGTCGTTCCCCCTGAAATGAAATGTGGCTAAACACCGACACGAAGACCCAAGCACGCCGCTGGAACGATCGCCCATTCTCTTAGTTAAATACTACGACAACGTGTCTGGACGCTCGTTTGCCATGGGACCAACTTCTCGAAGCTCCGTAATTTACTGGCCCGTTAAAAAGAACGCGGGCATCGCTTCACTGAATTTAAAAAACCGAACGCAAAGATTGTATCAAAGTGATTTTTTTTTCTCGCGCCTCGCGTTCCTCTTTTCTTTTTACGCAGCAAATTTTTACAGCATTGGAAACGCGTGCCAAAGTGCGGAACTACTTTTCTTTTTTCGGGGGGGGGGGGTTAAAATGCGAAAATCACTGCCGTCGGTGTCCCTCGCGCCGCCCAGTTCCCTTCAGCCGTGGGGATGGCGATGGGGGGGAAAGCTGGAGGCGGCGGGGACGGCCGCGAAAAAAAGGCGGCCCGTGTGATTTATGAATGTTCAATATCAGCTCTGATAAAGGCGGCCTCGTCATTCGGCGCGTGCGGGGGTGACGTCATGGGCGGAGGTCGCGGGGGGGGAGTGCGGTGCTGGGAGAGTGAAAGCTGTGCCTGCCCATGCTCTCCTCGGTCCAGGCCAGCGACTTGTATTATGATGAACTTCAGTTGGATAGGTGCTAACAAACTTTCCATGTGATAAATGTTTATTATATTAAAAATAAAAAGTCAAAAAACATTATGTTTTGAAAGCTACAACATTTTCCGAAATGTTTAACCACCCTTTAAAGTATATCGTTAACCCGCCAGCCTTATGAGTGGAGCGCTAACTGAAAATGCGTCATTTCAGTGATGGCAGTTTAGAAGTTAGTAGGGATTGTTTTCAAGGATGATTTCTTTCGGTGATGTCTCTAAAAATAAAATACGATCTAAGTAGTATACAAATTATGTCTAAAACATTGTGAGATTATTAAAATTGATTTTCTATTATTGAAATAATTTATTGACAAATTACTAATTCCAAATACCATTTTAATAATTAAAAGCGAGGCCATGTAGGTGAAATGCAAAGGAGCTCCCACAATAAGCGAATATCACGTATTGAGCTGAGCTAAAGTAATAATCATTCTAAATAATATATATTGGAATACATATTGTGAGTTGTAACGTGGCAGTTGTAACTTGCCTTCTAGGAAAATTAGTTGTTTTCATGCGCACTTTCTCTAGTTGGCGTAAAACAACCAAAAGAGAATGCCACAGTCAATGTTTTTAACCGTTCGTGAAATTAAAGCGAGTAATTTATACGTGTTACGCTCCGACCACGCCTCAATTGATTGCACTTCTCCTCTACGCGTAATACATAGTTTTTTCTGATTTTTGACCAAAATCAAATTAATTTAGTTTGGTGTGTTTAAATGACAAAATAATTGATCACATTACTGGACCGAATAAACAGTTCACAGTTTTCCTTGTTTGTCACCCACTAACGGCCACTTTTGATTTAACGATCTCAAGCGCGGTTTGTTTAATATTGACTTTGACTAAGTGAGTGACCGAGCGATGGCATAAGAATTAGCGTGTCCGCCTAACGTTTCATTGTCTGAGGGATTAATTCCCTGTTGGGTCTGATTTTTATGCTTTTGAAATCAAAATTAATTTTATTATACATTGCTCAGTCTTAATCCGCAGTTACCTGTGAATTCGCAGGCATGACTCAGTAAAAAAATATTGTTCCTGTGTAACACTAATAGAAGACGAGCTGCCTATTAATCTCTTCTGATTCAGATGTTTTATAGGTAACTTCGTTATTTGATCTTCGATTCCCGTACCCGAAGAAGTTAATAAGGTTTCTTCTGAGTCATCATTTATTGTTGTGGTTGATTATTTTTTAACTCACATCATTGGTTGTTTGTACGCTGTCTTTTCCTCTCCCCTCACCACCGCCTTTTGAGCGTGGGCGACTTGTGCTCGCCGCTGATTTATGTCGTGTTTACCGTCGCGCGTTCGCCACCGCCTCCGCCTCCGCCGGCGCTGTCGCCTCCGTGACGCCTCTTCCGTTATCGCGGCGGGCGTCTTTGGGGCGCGCCCGCGCGCCCTATTCAGCGCCGGGGGATCTGTTGGGCGATAAGCGACGCGTGGGCGGCGCTCCCTTGCGGAGGCGCGTCCGAGGTAGGCGAGGGTGCGTGCTTCTTTTTTTTCTTCGCCCGAAATCTCTGTCGCCTGGCCCCGCCCCCGCCGACGTCCCCGGCTGAATAGACCAATCAGCGTGGGAGGAACCATCTAAGATGTTGAATTCTTTCTATACTTACATAATACTTACATCTTTAGCCTTTATTTGGGGATTTATATCGGATTCATCACACTCACAATCAACCATAATTTTATGGTTGTACCTTTGGGTTTGGCAGCTAGTGAGGACATGGTGTGCTGTGGTCAAACGTACAGGCGTGCGATACCTACCGCATTTAATCTTACCAGGATTTCTTTAAGAACATTGAGACGTTTCTATATACAGCTAAACATGCAGGAGCAAAGGATATGCGAGAAAATATTTTTTTAATTTTTTAATTCAGGTCCGTAACTGAGCACGGCGCCCCAGACTCCTAACCGAATTGTTGGCCGTGCACGTGGTGATCTATTCAATTCATTGGCAACGCGGATCTGCGTATGCTGACGTAACCTACACCCGATTGTCCCCACTGCATGCCGTCGCCAAGGAAACGTACAGACGCCGCCTAACTGTAAATATTAATCTCATCTCCTCTCCCGCAGCTTTAAATGCTGTGTGTAAATATCGATGCTGACAAATTCCATTATTTAAAAATGTTTATGATCAAAGGCGTGGGCGACGTGAAACAAGTCCAACTACATTTCTGGTCTCCCTTTTCCCCTAAACATTTTTACTTGCATATGATGTATTTTATTAGTATATGAATAAAACAAACTACAAGAAGAGGTAAATTATAACTGTAATGATACAATTAATAAATAGAATCGATTTGATATTGAATCATTTACAGCGTTGTCAAATGGGGCCCTCTTCCCAAAATGTATAAGAATTCCCCCACATTGGCAGGTTAAAGAGGGGGAAGATCAGGGATTGAACTTATTTACGAAAATAAAATGTTCGATTAACCAAGACTAAAGGCGTCCTTTCAAACATTTTCAGGGAGCGACGGCCGGTGGTAACTAGTAACTGGTCCTTTGTGTGTACACTCGCCCGAGGCAAGTTCGTGCCAGCGGCCAGGTTGTGTAGCCTGATAACCAGAGGCTGAGCGCACAGTGCGGCTGGGACTAAGAGCCTGCGACGTCGTCGCGTGGCCTCGGCAAACAAAATCCAGCGGCAAACAGAGCAGAGGCGAAGCGGTGATGGGCGATGGTGGGCTTCGTTTTCAAGGAAAGGGCGAAACGTGGTGAGGAGAGATGGTGAGGGTGATGCAGGAGCTACACGGGTCGCCGAGGGTCGTTGGGGAAGGGGAGTGCGTGGGAGGGAAGGAACAGAGCAGTGGTGGCTGGGGTGGGGTAAGGCTAAGGCGGAAGATGAGAGGAGGAATGGAACGGGAAGCACAGATGGCGGCCATGGGGAGGGGAAGGTGAAAATGAGGAGCAGAGGGGGAGTGGGACGGCAGAGTGGAGCTGGGTGGGTGGGACTAGGAGGGGAAGGAGGCTGGGGGGCGGAGCGAGATGAGCAGGAACTGGGTAGGCTCGGTAGAGAGGAAGGGTGATCTGATGGGGTGAGGTGGTGTGGGGCGTGTGGTGCAGACCTGAGTGGACGGGCAGAGTGGAGCAGCGCCGGGAGGCACTGGGGGGAGGGAGGGGGCGCGGCGGAACAAGTTAGCGAAACGTGGACAGGACAGGAGGAGGGCAGAGTGGAACAGGGTGGGGTGTGTGTGCGTGAGGAGCGGGCGGGGCGGAGCGAGGTCGAGCAGTTTTGGGCAGATCGGGCAGAGGAGGAGGAGGAGGAGGAGGATGGAGTGGAGCGGAGGTGGCGCGCGGCTCAAAGGAGCGCGTGGTGCGAGGGCCGGCGGCGAGCGCCGCTGTTGGCCAGAGGACAGCGGGGGGCGGCTAATCGCCCGTGCGCACGCCCACCGCCAGACCCCTGAGCTCAGAGCCCAGAGCCTGTGTTGTTGCACTCAGACTCGCCCGCGGCAGCGCTCGGCTTTTGCTCTTTTTTGCACTTTATTTCACCGTGGACTCTCGGGCTTCGTTTCTTCACCCTTGCTTCTCGTCCACTCGCATTTTTTGCCTTTCTCTTTCACTTGCGCTCGTAGCCTATTATACATACTCTTTAAAGTATTCAAACACGAAGGGAAACATTGATTTTCAAACTCTTGTTGAAGTACAAGGAATAGCACAAATACACGAACATAGTACACATTTGTACTTATCTCAGATATTCTACGTGCTTCCCCCGACTTTTCCCAAATCATCCCTTTCTTCAGGAACGTTTTATGTTTTCTGTGCTAATTTTTTCTTAGCATTATTCATAGTACAAATCGAACGTGTTTTCTCTTTGTGAATGTTCGTTACTCCTTCAATTTTTGGATTCCATTGTTCTCGTGCCTTTTTCATTCTGTTGATCTTACACACCTGACGTTCATTAATTTTATTACTTCAGCGGATTGATTCATGTTGATTGTCAATTATCGTAATGCCCACCTTAATGCAAAGAATTCAGGTTCGTATTTTCGCTTCTATTCATTCGCCCTTCGATTTTTCGTGTCCCCCTTTCCTGGAACACTCTCTCACTCTCCCTTATCCGCCTCTGATCTCTGTAGGTGCCATTGGCACATCGCAGGAGGCTTTGCTCATAATCCCCGCCCCCATCATCCATTCACAAAGCGGGGAGCGCGGCTGGCGGTGGTGAGCGCGTTGGGCGAACGGGCGGAGACTGCCGGCTCGCGGGCGCTTCCTGTGCGTGCGGTGCTTATTAGTGAGGACAAACGTGTAGCACCGAAGACTTAGATTTTTTGGTTCAAGGCTAACCGTTTAAAACAATATTCCAGTTTCGGTTTTTGATTGATTGATTAGTGAATTCCGGGCGCGATAATTCTAAGGTCATTAGTTCCGTATGTGTAGTGCATTTTTATCGTGGGCGGTGGCGGCCATCTTGACTTGCTGGATGGCACCGACCTGTCTGTCCACTTACGGGTTATTTCCCCAATCACGTATCTCCTTCTAGCAACGCACCGCCCCAGTCTAGACAAACTCTTTGCTCCCGAATGGTCTCCCTTGTGTAGTAGTGTAGTGTATGGGGATGTAAGCGGTCAGAATAGAACAAGGAAGAGGAAAGCAGGATAGCGCGCTGAAATATTATTGTATCAGGGTTCACACAATATGTATAATTAGCAAATTATTTAATGCCACGTTTTTTTAAAATAATTTACGGGTCTGTCTGTACTCATTTTATTATTAGGCAGCCAATTTGTGAATATTTTAGTGATGCATTTTATTGTCATTATACCTAGGTCGCTATTTAATGTTCTATTACGTTTGATATTCATCTCTTCGTCTACTTATGAATAAACATATTACATTAAACCGTCAACTTGGTATCACGGAATTTTGGTCTTTTGATAGGCTCGTTATGCGAAATCTGCGTGCGGTAGAGTTCGTCCTTTAATTTTCCCAACCGCTGCGCAAGCATTGCAAAGCTAATTGGTATAAGCCAAATCTATATCGAGCTTCTAGTTTCACATTCATCTCCGCTAGCAATTTCGGTATTTAAATATCTACTATCCTTTGCCTATATCAAAATTTAGAAATTACCGAGTGTGGAGGATCATTGAAATTATTCGCTTTCCCCATCTAGAGTTGGTTGGAATCCAGCGGGTTGTGGTCGAATTGCACAAGATATTTTTCACCTCACTTATTTTTCCTATTCCCCCCTCCTCACAGTCAAAGCGCATATAGCTACGTCGGCAAACGCTCCTCGGTACGAACGGGTATTAACTCAGATTGCCCCTAAAGCTTGGAATGTTTTTACCTTGTAACTCTTGTAAGGTTTTCGAAACAAAACCTCATGTTTCCCATAATGCAATCCTTATTTAATTTTTTTACCTAATAAGAGCTTAATAATAATAATAATAATAATAATAATAATAATAATAATAATAATAATAATAAGTCGACCGCCTGGTGCAGACGGTTGCGGCTGCACCGAGGGTGCTGCAGGTTCGAGTCTTGCACAGGTATTGTCGTATTTGTGATTGTCCCTTCACCCCTTATCATCATCCTATAATCTCAAAATTCACACTTCAAGGCGTAAAAACCTTATCGTACTGAGGAATACAGTTGAAAAGTTGATTCTGGAATAAAAATACACACGTTAGTCGTGTAGCGTGGCCAGTAATGGCATATACGTCAGTAAAAATAATTATAATAATTAATAATAATAATAATAATAATAATAATAATAATAATAATAATAATAATAAAAATGACCAGGAGATGCAACTTTTCGTGTCCTTCCTTTCCCATTTTCGACTGTTCCCCACCTGCTCCGCCCTCGCCCCTTTGGCCAATTGCTCTCTGCGGGGGCAGTGCTCAGGCCATACGCCTCCGCGGCCACGTAAGAGGCTCCCTGAGCAGAGGGCTTTAAAGAGAGGCTTCCCGCTGGGGCTTAGGTTCCCACCCGCGGAACACAGTGGGCCAGCCTCTTACCTCGCGCGTAGAACGGTGAATTTATTGTAATTATTGTCGTGTATAAGAATAGTTAATTTTTTTGGAATACCAAAATATTTTTTGTAAAACAAACAGTTCAGACACAAAAAGGGACTAGCTTTCAAATGCAAACCCAGTATTCTGAAGCAAAAGTATGTAGGTAATATGTAGGGAGCGGATTTTGATGACCTAAAACATTGCTAAAAATTATCAATAGAATGCTCTTAAAATGCTTTAAAAAAGCCCTAAAATCAAAGAAAGAGGCGTAAAAAATTTGATGGAAAACCACTTTAGATGAACAAAACAAACTGTTGGGTATGTTACTGATGTAATCGAGGTTTCTTGTAATCGTTCAAGTGAACTCAGCTTGTAAAATTTTGGTTTGGACGTTCCTTAAAAGAAAATATCTGCGTTTATTTATCGCGAAAGCGGCCGAACTGACAAAGGCGCCGATAGGCGTCACAGCAACCGTAGATTACATAATACTAACAACGGCTGACATTACAATATATTTATGAGCAAAGAAATCGAATATGCTTCATATGAATTCTGTGGTGAACATTTGTTACACCTCGTTAAAATTAAGTCTATTAAAATCGGTCAAATCTACAAAAGATGCATAAAAAATGACGTAAAAAGGCAAAAAATTGTCTTGGTGGAAATTGACGAAAAATGCAAAAAAATGATATGTAAAAATGGGTCTTTTCATTTTGTCTGTACATAAAATGAAATTCCTATACTAAACCGCATTGTTTTAAAGTGAAAAGAAAATAAACTCAACAACTTTTCAATAATATCCGCCCCCTAGAATATCATATCAGCAGCCAAGTATCCATTTTGAATGAGTTCTTTGTTTTATGTTTTGATAAGTACCTGGAATTAGGAGGGCCATGACAGTATTTCATGTTAAATGTGTTACTGACTTCAAATGATGTCAGTAAAGAGTTCTTAATTTTTTTGAAACTTGAAATAACTGCATTGTATGTTTTTACTTTCAGTAATCGTATTTCTTTTGATATGATCTTTAATATTGACTATTTTCCCCTGTTAGAACTTTTGTTAGTTCTTAATACCTCTGACCACGCACTATTGTTTTAACGTGGTCTCTTCACGCTTAAACGTACAAATGTCGAAATAGCGCGGTCTGTGCACCTCCAGAGCAAAACGCAGTTTCTAATGAAACCGTAAAACCACAGTTTTTGCTGACTGCGACCGATAAACGGCCGAAGTGGCCGGTGTGGCTAATGGAATATATGCAAATTATTAATAACCGCCATTCAACGTACCCGGAAATCAGGAACGCGAGATTCCGAGTCCCCCCCCTCGGGATAGGTGTAACATTTTTTTTATTATTCATAGGTACGATCGGACGCAATAAAATACGCGCGATCCCTTAAAATCATTATCCCGCGAATAATGGGCTTCCCGTGCGCAGAGGGGGACGAGTGCGATTGGAGGAATAAAAAAAAGCAATAAAAAAACGGGAAAAGTGCGATGTGCGTACATGGGGTCCGGCAGCATACGTCGTTAGGGCCCGCTCGTAGCCGCTGCCATTGAGAGAGCTGCGCTGCGAATGCCAGCGAAAGGGCACCTGAATGCGGAGAGAGTACTCGCGCGCGAATGCGTGTTGTGGCGCGGCGCGAGTTTTTCCCCCCCTCTTGCTTCCGGGAGTTGGCGCCGAGTTGAGTGCGCGCCGCCCGGCGATATTTTTTGCAAATGCTGCGCGTGCTCGATAACTGAATGTGTTCTTAGTAATGTTTGTTTCCGTAGTGTAGAGTGCCGTTTCTTATGAGAACTGGAATGGAACGTGAGTGGACTGGATGTGAAATTTGTAAGGAAATATTTGCATGGTTCGTATCAAGGTTTTCTAGAACTGAGTTTTCTAAATTGAATCTTATGTTCCAAGGCTGAAAAAATTGACTTTATATATTTTGGCTTTTCGTTGCTGAATTTCATTGAACTAGTTTGTCTCGGGAGAAAGAGGGATCGTGGGAAGGGCGTATAGTAACATCTATACCTCTCAATTACCTCGAATATGAAGCTACTCTCATATTTTGTTAAATTATTGAAACGGTATAATCTACGGTATTTTTTAAAATATTTTGAGATAATTTTGTTGACTTTAAAATTATAATTTTAAATTAAATTATAATTCGTATACTTAAACGACATAAATTAAAATGTTTAATCTTGTCTTCCTCGCTGACGGAGCGGCCTGGAACAGCGTTCAAGTTCAACTATGACACGGGTTCGGATCCGGTTTAAGATGTTTTCACTATATGGTTCGGGCGTAATTGACATCTGTACCACGGTGAATCACATCTGAATCTCCCATAGTCAGTCGTTCATATCTCACCATTTACCTCTCTCGATAACCCCTAACATGAATGCCAGCTCACCACCGTGAGCATCTGCACGGGAAAGGGAGAGCATGGAAGTGTAAAAACTATATATAAATTAATAATAATAAAATCATATAATCAAATAAATAAATATTAATAATAAGTTAAAATTAAATCCGATTCACTACCTGACTAGTCATTCTCTTATGTATGTTGACTGGCAAGATGTTTGTATTACGACTAAATAAAGATACAATAATAATTTTGCAAATTTGAGTAGAAAACAGATTCGACAAACTATTTTATCTGCTACTTAAACATGAGGTTCCTTCAAGAAAACCATGAGTTCGAACGGTTTCCTAAATATGGTGACAGAGTAAAAGGGTGAAGAACCCTTGTTTTAGGAGAGTTAGCTTCAGCCGTTAACTATCACTGAGATTTCTATAGCTTTGTTGATTTTTTAAATTTATTTATTTTACTTTATCAACCAGATCAACAACTGATGTCATTACGACTACTTTTCAATGCAACTTTACAACATATAATATGGTAACTGTACAGAGTGGTTATAATAGTATATATCATATATAATATATATATATATAGATATATTATATATATATATATATATATAATGGTATGTGAAGACTAGACCATATGTATCTTTTTTATAATACTGTATTAATTACACTATCCATAATAGTATACGGTTACAATTAGATTTCTTGAGAATACTTTGCAGCGTGATATTATTGTTTTCTGTTGAATTATTTTTGAATTGTGTTTTCTGTTGAATTGTTGAATTTTCTCGGCCAACTTGTTGCCGAGACATTTGCCTTTCCGATGGCAGCTTTTCGCAGCGAGGTTGCGATACCACGCAGCGTTTCGCGCGGCGGATTTTGCGTTCCCGTGACCTGTCAGACGCGCTTCATGCGTGTTTGTAGCGGGAAGGCATCGTTCCGTGTGTGTCCGCTTGGGGTGTGAGCGTGCCCTCCTCGTCTTGTTCCGGGAACGGGGTTCGTGTGGTCCCGGGTTCGACTTCCGACGAAAGCGGCCACGCCGCGCGTGCGCCGCCCTCCGCGTTCGCGCTAATGGAAAACAAATTTTCCGGAACGCGCGCAGCAGTGCCTCACCTGCCCTGCCCTGCCCTGCCTGCTCTGCCCTGGGCCGCAACGTACCATCATGACAGGCTCGTAATTATATGCGAGTTCGGTCTGCCCACGCGTGTAATGCGAATATGCCCTGCGGACCTAAACAGGCAGTGGACGCTCTACGTGGAATATTCAGAAACTCTGAAAATGGATTCCAAATAAATTTCCTGGAAGTAGCAGAGGGAAAATAATTCGTGCAGAATATCTGTCATTTGTTGTAAAATGACATTATTGAAAATTTGACAGGATAATTATTAGTGAACTGTTAGAAATATATTTGTTAGTCTCTTTGGCGTTCCCGAGCGATTCGAATTCCTTCCGATAACGCAATTGTTTCAATATTACACCGCGGTGCGTCATGTACGGACATGAAACTGACCACGAAAATGAAAAGCATGTGAAAAAAGGTTTTGGAGTTATGAGTTATTTTGCAGCCTTAAAGTATATTATATTTGAATGCCCTGAAAAAAATCAGAGAAAATGAAAACAAAGCAACATTTTGAAAAAAATTAAAAAAAGTTTTCTGCAATGTTTTTACTCGTAAATCTTTTACTGCCACACACCGTTCCACATTTATTGTACTATTCTAGTGTAAAAGAAATTGTAACAATAAAGGGATGTATCGATTATATCATGATTATGTATTTTCTGAATTTAAGAATGGATTTTATCGAACAGAAAGTTAAAGAGAAGCTTGTATACTATGAAATGTTTCTCAGCCCGTTGCACTGATATTTGTATTAATATTTTACACGTTTTCAATTGATACATAACTAGTTTCGCCCCCCCCCGCATTTTTTATACCTAGCAATAAGTCTTTAAATGTTGCTTTTTTTGCACTTTAGAGTAGTGCTGTTAGGGCGTTTTTACTTTCTGGCCTTTATTGTGAGAAATTTGCATTAAATTCTACAATTTGATGAAGTATTAATTTCGTTCACAAATTGTAAACAGTTATAAACTTAGACTTTCGTTTCTGGTCGTTTTCTCAATATTTTATAACCGTATTTTAAATATATTTGCACTTTAAAAAATTATGTATTGTATTGTAGATTCTCATTTTAAATTTTACATACAGAAAATTCATTAATGCTTTTATAAACCATCCGAAAATATCGAAACACATTTCTAAAATTACGTATAAATGCAATAAAATTTCAATGAAGATTCAGGCGTTAACGCCAAGTTTGGCAACCTCAGACAATGCAAGCTGAAACTCGGCTCTTCACGTGCTAATCTGTGCGTCGAAAAAAGATTGTATCGGCGATCGCCCACATAATTCTACGCCGTAGCGTTACGTATAGATTATCATTCACGATATCTCGTAACCGGTAGCGTGTGGAACTGATATGTCAAAATGATCTGCATAATAGATTAAACTGGCATTGGAAAATCAGTTAAGGGTGTCAGAGACCCGTACAAGATTATTGAAATTGTTTTACATTGTTATAGTGTTTCAATGCGAGTTAGTCTTTGAGAAATTGGGATGTTGTTATCTGAGACAGATGAAATAACGTTGTTTTGTCTTCAGAAGTTCTATAGTAATTCAATATTTGAGAAGAAATTCTTGTAACTTGCACTAGTGAATTAATATACTTTGAATATGGTAGTATTTAATTCGTAAGAAGTTTGAATATTAATTTTTGCTAGATAAAAAAATCTGATGGAATAAAATATTATATCATAAATATTTTACCTCAGTTTATATTACATATTTTTATGTAATTTTATTTCCTACATTTATTATTAGATAACAACTGAATTCTCGGAAAGAAAATTCCACCTACGTCATTGAGAGAACGCACGACCCTGCAGCAAGTCCGGGAGGAAGGCGTGTGTGGTGGGTAGCCGGTTAGGGAGGGACAGGAAGGGGAGAAGGGGAACAGGTTGGGTCAGCCGGAGGGGTGGGGGTGGTCTGTGCAGCCACCCCTCGTACAGCTCAGCAGCAGTGGCCGCCAACTAATTAGGGAAGTTATAATTGTAGAGTGCGCGTGCGTTTGCAAGTGCGAACGCTGAGTCGGGCGGGGTGTGCGTACGTGTGTGTGTCTGTGTGTGGGGCGGTGAAGCGCTCCACTTAGCGCGGATGGGCGTGGCGTCGCCGCCGCCGCTGCTGCTGCTGCTGCTGCTTTTTCTCTGCTCCTTTTGCAAAGCGCTGTGTGAATGTGTGCTGTTTTGTGAAGGTGTAGCAATAATGTAGAAAGCGTATGAAAGGATTCGTGCATTTTGCTTATTCAAGTTTTAGCGTGTCTGCTAGAGCACAGAGACATCGAACTGGTTAATTGCTTAGGGGCACTATTTTAGGTAGAAAAGTTTTTATTTCGAGTAAGCTTAGTTTCTCGGTCTATTCAAATATGTCATATATAAATCCTAATTGTTCGTTTAGCACCTACATTTAAATGTTTCATTACTTAAAAAAAATTAAACGTTTAATATGCCAATTAATGAAAGTAAACGCTGATAAAAATAATTCCGAGAAGTAGAGTAATAATATCGAAATCTATTGTACGTAAATGTAAATGAAAAATATCCTTGCTCGTTTTCATACACTGTGAAAAATTAATGAAGTATGAACGCATTCATACATGACGTTGGACTTTCACATTTAAAAAAATCCCATTTCCCTTTAAAGATTTCCGATATGCCGTTTGCTCTTTAAACCGACGGATGGGCTAAGCCCCATTACAGCCACCGTATCCGCCCTCGTCACACGTTCGCGTGGTTGATCCCTTCAGCGTCATTCGGCTCACCTGCCCTCTCCGATAGCGGAGCTGCGACCTTTGACATATGCAGCGCGGAACGTGTACGCTACTGCCACTTCCGTTGTTGTCGCCCCCTGTCGACGTCGCTACGCCCTTGTTCCGCGCGCGCTTTCGTTTCGAAGGAGGCCTCCCAACGCCGCCGCAGTGACCGAGCTTCGACTCTGCGTTCGGCAGCAGCCCCGGATGCAGGTGATCGTTTAACCGAAGCCTTTGAAAGAGCGTGTTTGCCACCGATATTTGTTATCTGATTAGTGTTTTTCTACACATTTGTGAAGGAAAGCGATTATTTCGTGCCGATGAATAAACAAGGACTTAATACTATTCATATTACAACATTTTAGGGCCCGGAATGAGCCACAAAATTTATTTAATAGAAATAGTTACATATTTATAATATAATTTAATATTTATGAATCTCACTCATTAATAATAAATACATAAATAAATAAAGAGATAATAACGATATTAGATAAAATATGTAAGTAATGTATATATATATATATATATATATATATATATATATATATATATATATATATATATATATATATATAAGACTTCATTAATGATGCTCTCCAAGTTTCGTTGCAGAAAACTTTCATAAATATTGGTACAAACCAATTTTACGAATGTTAGACAGCGTCGTTTCTTGTTTTTGTTCTTTTCATTGTCCAAACACAAATGTTTTTGCGAAAGTATCTGTTGTTCTAGTTGGTTGCAGTTACTTACACTTACTGCGTTGGAGCCAATATTCACCATCGCCTATCTACCTCTGATACGTGATGCCTCATGGTGTATTAACGAGACTCTGGGTTTTGGGCTTTAAAGTCGAATTGATCCGTGTGGAATTTGTAGTGGACAATGCATGTCCGTGTAGTTTTTCCTTTAAGATTCGGAGTGCTCCCATTTTCCCTATATCTTATTCCATTGTTGCTCCAATTATATCATTGTCTGTCAATCAAACCATTTCAGGTAAGACAGAAAACTCTAAGAACTGAGATGAAAAAAAAACAAACAAAAGAATGAATCCACTACTCTAACCTGTGTCAGTGTTACTCCGTGACTTTTTCCTCTTGGACATTTGGGTTCCCTGTTGTAGCGAAGAATATTCCCCGCTCAGTGCATTTCGCGTACGCGCTGTGTTGCGCAAGACGAGACATATTATTACCACAGCCGAAATGTCATAGGTGGGCGATTAGTGTGAAATATTATTTGAGCTCAGAGAATTTGGGTTCGCTTTTGTCTGGATATATAGGAACCTCATGTCACCACCTACATCCCACGCTCTTGCTGCCTCGTGTTCCCTGTAACTGCCTGTCATTCCTTGCCCATCAAGGATTATGTCATCGTCACACGTGCTTTAGTTAACGGTGTGTGGTCAAGGCATTATTTCGTTTACGACCATCATTACAATTCCAGCACCACTTCACTCTCAACACCATTTCCACCAACACTAACACTACCGCTACACTACATCACCAATCGTCACCACAAACACCAACACCGTCACCATCACACTTATTTCCCCTATACATGAAAAATGCATTCCTTCAACCCATTATCTTCCGCATTCATTTACTGACATAGCGTAGACCTAGTATTACCACCGATGCAAGACTGACTGAGGAGTCTAGGGATCAAGATTATCGACAATAAACGTCGATTTATTTAGTAATACACTTGACGTAAATACCTGTTACAGTGCCATCCAATTGGGAGCTTATACTCATACGTCACTACAGAGACGTCCAACCTCTCGATTGATGACACCGTAACAGCTGATTTACGTCAAGTGCAATTATGTTTAAATCCAAAAGAAAAAAAGCAAGATAGATCGAATTGAGCCTTTGTCTGGCGAAGAATTTTAGCGGCCGGCTGCTTTGATCAGTAGTGTTCGTGATTTGCCATGCTAATTCACGCGAATGCCGGTACAGTAACAAACAGGCCACAGACAGCGCGTAAGAAGTTGGTATGTTTGAATTCACTTGTAATGACCTATTTATTTTATAGAATCATTTTTTCATGCAGAACTTTCTTATTTATTGATTTCTTTTTTGAAGTTGAATTTTTAATTAAACTGTTTTTTTCGAGCCTTTCCTTAGTACAAAGGTGGTGAGAGCGATTATTGATACAGTTTTAATGTTAAAGGTTTATCCTGCTTTTAAAAGATAATCCGGTAGACCGTCCTTCTTAGACCTTGTGATGTTTCGAAATTTTCTTCCTGGAATACCCGCGTAAGTACTGCGTAAGCTGCAGGAGTTAATGTAGAGTTGGCGTTGTAGCTTGTTGTTAGCGAAAAATATTCGACACGTCCGAATAAGAAATTGTTTACGAAACTTCAAGCATGTTCTGCGTATAATTCCGTACGAAACACATGCTATACGGCTGCTTAATATTTGAACAGTGCTATTTATTCTCTGTTCTAAACATTCTTGGTTTTAAACAATATTTTGATGGTTTAGAAACAGTCATTACAAAATTGTTATTTTATAATTGAAAGTTTATGTGATCCGTAACTCATATTATTTAATTATTCTGGATTTAAAAACGTATAGTTTGCTTATATTTATAATTATAATAAACACCACTAGATGATGCTTTCATTATTTAATGTTATTAAATAAGTGTTTGAGATTTTATTATTTTCATATATTGTCTGTTTTCTGTTTGACCATTTCACGTTCCTTATCTCTCTACATGTGGAATAAAGGGGTTGGGAATGAGATGAACAATCGTCGTTTTCTCCTCGTAATAAACAAGTTATATTAAGTATGATGTCTGGTATCAACAATTTATTTTTGCTAATGATTGTTTCGATCGCGTAGCGATCATCCTCAGAACTTGTAGCTTCCGGGTCGAAAATTAAGTTCTGAGGATGATCGCTACGCGATCGAAACGATCATTAGCAAAAATAAATTGTTGATACCAGACATCTTTTATTTACCATACTTAAATATTAGAAGGCGTCTACCTCACCAGCGATCTAATTAATTAAGTTATATTAACATAGATGTTGTTGTTTTATTGTTCGAAGGCACTCTAAAACATGCTTGTTTTTCAATGATCTTTATCGCTAGGAAAAGAAGGAACAGATTTCCAGAGAAATACTTGATACGTTTCTTTCGTAAGATGTTCGTTATTACTTTATTAGAATAGGCGGTAATTCTTTTCTGAAATGTCTCTATTTATGAACAGGTTGGCAATTTTAGTGCGCTGTTTTTATAAAGATCACGTGAGTAGTCTCTGTATAAAGTACGTAGTGGAAAATAAATTCACATGAGTAGTTTATACAATCATTTTATAATGCTGAGAAACAAAAATAATCAAATATCTCAAGAAAGAGTAAGTTGGTTTTTTTGTTGCTCACATCTACCTTTTCGGTGCTGCTCCTAAAAGTAGGCTCCTTCATCCTTCTCTTAGCTCCTCCTTCGGGCTTAAGGCAGGGTGGGGTGGGGGTGAGGTGGGTGACGGTGTCCCGGCCCGCGGGGACGGGCGTCAGCGCGGAATTTTAATTTATTTCAGAAGACGCCGCCGACGCCGCCTGCACGTGTTGACGGCAAGCGCGCCTTAAAAATAGCTCTTGCATATAATGAGGTTTCGGATATTAAACATTTTTAGCCTTCATTAATAACCCGTTTGTGTTTATGAAATGAAATATCCGAGCCGGCCCGGCCGACCGCGCGCAAAAGTCGCTGCCTTTACGGAGGCGCGCGGGGAACAAATAAGGCGGAATAAACAAGAAGACGTCGCGGGATTGACGGCTTCGCCACATCAAAGCGCCGTGCCCGGTGTTTACGCGTCGGCCGTCTGATGCGCGGTAGCGGCAAGGGGAGAGGAACGGAGGAAACGTCAAGGTACGGGGCGCAGCGGGACTGGGGTTGTGTTTCCTGTTTCCCGGCGCGTCAACTGTAATGGTCTTTACTCCCGTAAGTGTAGAGCACGTTTTTTCACGAGAGGTAGCGGAGTTCTTGTCCCGCTTGATGGTGAGATCTGGTGACGATCTGCACGTCGGCTTGTGAGGTTTCCCCTTCCAGATATCTCACCAACTGGGCACCGCTCCTAGCCTAGACAAGCTATAAGCTCCCGACTGATCTCTCGACTGGCGTGGTAGTGTAGAGCAAGTAAGAGTGTGTACATAAGGAGTGAGGTTTGCACGAGGAAGAGGAAGAAAAGATCGCGCGCGATCCGTAGCCCGTTCGTTCGGATACTGTTCCGCAGTTCACCTGGTGTGTGGAGAGATGTCAAGTAGGGGGAGGTGAAGCGTAGAAAGGTGAGAAAAGGAAAGATGGGAGAGCCAGATGAGAATGAGATATAGTTAGACAGGTCAAAGCGGGGGAGATAAAGAAAGGGGAGGTGATGCGGCAGAGCGGAATAGACGCAGGAGGGGTGGATGCGTGCGATGGCCGCCCATCGCAGCGGAAGGGGTGCGGCGGAATAGGGTGCGGCAGCGCGAAGCGACGTGGTCGCGGCGGGGGCAACGGAGTGAGACGGGAGCGGAGCGCACCGTCGCGTCGCCCCGGTGCCTTTATGATGATCCGCGACAGCGAGAGCCGCTTAGGTAAACGTTGACTCGCGTGGTGCGGCGATAGCGCGTGTTTGGGGCGAGCGGAGCGCGGCGGCGGGACGCGCAGGAGCGACTGGCTCTCCGGGGGTGATGGCTGTGAACATGGCGAGCGAACAACAGGTCAACAGGTTATTTGTCTATTCGATGATAAGATAACTTATATTGAATATCAAATTAACATTTATTTAATTGTATTTACCACATTGCTGGGAAAGATGTCAAAATTTATCTGGGCATTACCATTTGTCACGTTAACGGTTAAAATGTTTTTAATAAAAGAATTGGTCGTATTTTGTATGTAGCTTTCTGGGCTTCATTGCCATTCCATGTAAATTTCAGTTCCTATTAAATCGAAAATAATATCTCGATTAAAAATTCTTGTGAGATTCCTCGGTTGAGAAGCTTGTATTTCGTAGTTATTGGCAACGTCGTGCGTTGAGAATGCCATTCGGTCTACTCGTAAAAATGTCGGGCATTGGAGGGTGCTAGTGGATTTTTCTGGGCCGATACTGCGATGGGTTGTGCGGGGAACGGCGAGGGTGACGCGAGGAAATTTCCTATGCGCGCGATCTGTGGGGGAGAACTCGAAGCTCGTAATGAATAGTAAATGTTTACGTAGCTGCAGTGCGGATTGAATGCCATTGCGACATACGCAATATCGCCACTGCGGACAGGCTGACCCGACCACTGAGAGTTAACTCACCTGCCGAGCGACACTGCTGGAGCTGGAATTCCTGAGCGGGGGATTTTGTGTGGGTGGACGATCCGTGCTGACCGTGGGTTAGGTTAACTCATGGTTAAAGGAGTAGTTAACTTGCCACTGCGTAGAGTTTCATGGGCATGGACCATTGCTCCTGTTTCCTTTGTGTGTGCTTGATATTTCGGAACATTTATGCAATCTCAACGTTCGGGACGGACACTGGGTTGCGGAAATTTTCAAATGAAAAATAAAACAAAAAAGAAACAACCGGCAAACAACCGTTACTTTCAATTACATTAAGTAGACCGGGTAGACTTACACGGATTAAGGAGCATAGCTCTTATCGCTTTTGTGTAAATTTTGACATTTCGGAACAGCATTTTTGCATACCCAGCTTTATTAATGAACAGTGTTACTTTTGGACCCAACCTAAGAAAAGGTCAATTCCCATTACGTTTCGCGAATCACCATCTACTCCGTCGGTCATTAACTTCATCATTAGAAGGTCATAGTTGCTTAGTGGCGGAAAATCTTATATCAAACTGAAACCTAAAACTTGGAATAGTAAGAGTGAAGTTGTCAGTATTATTTAATGGATTATTTCAATCCGCCTTTTAGTCAAAATTTCTTCTTTTTAACAGTCTTGTTCTGGACTACAATAACTTTTAATTTCAAGAATTCATCTGCTTTACGACAAGTGATTGAATGTCACCGCAGTTCTAAGGTGGAATATTCAGGATAAGATAATTCTCTAAAAATACACAGGGAAGATAACTAATTGTTTCATTTATAAAATTGATTCGACTTCATTATCTCGAAATGAAA
>BOPP01000036.1:5339650-5356292 GCA_017312745.1 Gryllus bimaculatus
AAGTGAGTGAATATGTATATAAAATTCAGCTATTTAAACATTTTTTTATATTATTAATGTGAACCCGCCTACATTCTTATGGACTGTGCTCTTGGGTAGAAATGGAAACCTTTTTCCTGTGACTACGATGTGTATACTAAAATGCGTTTCCGGAAATTATGAGAATTTGTTTGTTGCCTGCAGTATATCTTCCTCTTGAGTCGTTGTGCTTTGATATGGAACCTTTGGTTTGTACACCGTAATTCCTTGCGTTTGCATAGTTGAAGAAGAAAATGTAGTATGAGTAAACAAACATCTTCCTTTCAGAAGTTGCGAACCAGTGAACTAGAACAAGTTGTGTTGTGGTTTGGAGTTTCACAACGCCAAAGGTTTCCATAGTTCTTGATCTATCAGCACCAACGCGACTCAAAAAGGGTGGACAAGAAAGATTATACTGTATATTTCGACCCATGATGGGCATCCAACAAACAAGACCAATACATATATACTATTATTCCCCCAAAAACCCATAGGTTAAGTCACACAATGACATATCTATTTATGAGTCCCCCAGGAAATAATAAAGGTTACCATTATGCTATATCCACATACATAGAAGCACCAGTCCCAATTAGAATTAGCAACGGTGTTCACGATTATATATAAAAAATGTTTTTAAATACATGATACAGTCTTAAGTTTGGTACATACTCCATTTCTTTCTATTCTCACACTTTACCTTCTTGTGCCAGTTTGGATGTGCTACAGTGAGATAGCTCCGAAGATATATCCAATTTTAAATAAAAATACATAGGAAATTAGTAGGACATATATCACGTTGTCGTAGTTTTTCTTTTATTAAAAAAATTACGTCTGATTTCTATATTCCTTACGGCTGAGATATTTCACCCGTGTAGTGAATATCCCTCGTACCTTTTGGGTGGATAAAATGTATGCTAACCAAAACACAATTTTTTCCACCTTTTTGGGCAGACTACTATATGTGGCCACCATTTTCCTTCTTTTTTTGTGGTTGTCATTGCCCATCCACTTACATAATTTTTTCACGATATCCTGTTTATTATGAATCTCTATGTGTAAGTTGAGAAGATTAAATTGTGATTTTAGTCCTTCGTTACATGATGCTAACAGGAGTAAATAGTAAAGGCAATTTTAGACTTCATTAAAGCGTCCGGAGTTGAAAATAATTCGATTTAACTGAATAACTGACCAAATACTCCCTTACTCGTTACCGGGATTTCTCGAAAGCTATTAAAGGGATATCCTTCGTTAGTCAATGATCTAGGCCATCTTTCCGCCCACTAAGATACAGCAACTATGACCTTACTAACTTGTTTGCATCATTGAGAAGCGAAAACGCTTAATGTACCGCACGCAGGTAGCATGGCGTTGACTCGTTAGATCACATACACGATATTGAGCGTTATCTGCGATCTTTCTTAGGTTGGTTTTTCCAGACAAGGTATTAGACAGTTAATAAAGCGTGTGACGGTGATGACCCAAAGGGACATGCTGTTCACTCCGACCCATGTATCTAATTATCTACAACCTAAAAAACGCTAAGAGCTATGCTCCTTTAATCCGTGTTCACTTATTCCTCACGGCGCCAAATATCCCCTTAGACCTTGCAATCCGATACACATACAATGCCGCAAACCAAGCTGCGAGGAAATCTCGCTTGTTTCCCAAGTGTATTTTCTTTTTCTTCTCCTACTTTTCTTTTGAAAAATGTCCGCACCCAGTCCACCCCCCTCCCTGCAGCTATCCGCGTTGAGATTGCATAAAATGTTCGGCCGATGTCGGACGGATGACTCATACGGCTCAGACGCGTACACAAAGGAGATACGCCGCGAGCAATGTCGCGTGGGTGACTCCAGACTGCCCATAGACGAAGAGACTGCTACTTCGGTGAGTGGGCAAGATGTAAGCCGTGCTACCGTCGTACAGCCGCCATGCATGTCTCGCATCGCTGTAAAACTCACGGTCAGCCACCGGCATCGTCTCCACCCACACAAATCCCCCTCCGCTCAGGAAATTCCACGCCTCCAGGCCAGTTGTCCCCCGCCCGGGCTGCCCTTGGTGCAGGTCAGAATTCTCCTAGGTTCTCGGTCCGCGACTGCGCTCCGTGTGCGCCCGAAGCTTACCCTGCGCTGGTCATACTTGTGCATCTGTCCTCAGTTAATGTCTAATGGACAATTGTGCAATTTCGCGAGACACATACAGCTCGCAGCTACGTAATGCAAGCGAGAAAATTTTACTGACTGTTCATTACGAGGCTTCGAGTTCTCACCCACAGATCGGCCCCGCGCAATAAGGGAAAATTTCCTCGTCTATCGTTCAACCCTACAGACCCGTCACTCTCCTCAGAGAGCCTAAAATTCTCACAGAGTCGTCTCTCTTCCACATTTAATTAGTTATCTTCTCCAGATAAATAAATGTGCATACAACTTGAGTATTTTGAACATACGTCTCATCCCGTACACGAAATTTATTGCTACGATACATTTTCTGTATGTATGGCCATATAAAAACCCCGTTGAGGTAATAGGCCTACCTCGTCATCAGACCCGAGATGTCGTGTACTGAGCTAGCCCATAATATTACTCTTGAACATACTCAGCTTCTCAACCGATGGAGAAATCTAACTAAGTTGATTCTTTATATACACTCAACAGGATCATTTGAACTCTTATATTGATTCTCTCGAGTTTAATAGTACTGAAAAGATTTACTATAGATGGCATATTGAAAGCCCAGAAAGCTACATACAAAAACGGACCAATTCTTTTATAAAAACATTTTTTAACCGTTAACGTGACAAATGGTAATGCCCAGATAAATTTTGGACATTCTTTCCCAGCATGTGGTAAATACAATTAAAAAATGTTAATCTTGATATTTCAATATAAGTTATTCTGTATCATCGAATAGCAAATACACCTGTGACCTGTTGTTCGCTCGCCTGTTCACAGCCATCACCCCCGAGAGCCAGTGTCGCTCCTGCGCGTCCCGCCGCGCGCTCCGCTTCCCCCAACACGCGCTATCGCCGCACCCACCGCGGAGTCAAACGTTTTACCTTAAGCGCTCCTTCGCTGTCGCAGATCATTTCATAAAGGCACCGGGGCGACGCGACCGGTGCGCTCCGCTCCGTTCTCACTCCGTTTGCCCCCGCCGCGACCACGTCGCTTCGCGCTGCCGCCACCTATTCCGCCGCACCCTTCCCGCTGCGTATGGGCCGGCCATCGCACCGCATCACCCCTCCTGCGTCTACTCCGCTCTTGCCGCATCACTCCCCTTTATTTATCTCCCCGCTTTGACCTTGCTTCTACTTATCTCATCTCATCTGCTCTCCCATCTTCCTTTGCTACCTTTCTACGCTCACCTCCCCTACTTGAATCTCTCCACACACCAGGTGAACTGCCGGAACAGTTATCCGAACGAAACGGGCTACGGATTCAGCGCGCGATTTTCTTCCTCTTCCTCGTGTGGGTGCAAACCTCACTCCTTTATGTCAACACTCTTACTTGCTCACACTACCACGCCAGTCGAGAGATCAGTCGCGGGACTTAATTTAGCTTGTCTAGTGCTAGGAGCGGTGCCCAGTTGGTGAGGATTATCTGGAAGGGGAAACCTCACCAAGGCCGACGTGCAGATCGCACCAGATCTCACCATCAAGCGGCAACGAACTCCGCTACCTCTCGTGAAAAAACGTGCTCTACACTTACGGGAGTAAAGACCATTACAGTTGAGCGCCGGGAAAACAGAAACACAACCCCAGGCCCGCTGCGCCCCCGTTACCTTGGGACGTTTCCTTCCGTTCTCTCCCTTGCCGCTACCGCGTCATCAGACGGCCGGACGCGTAAACACGGGCACGAGCGCTTTGATGGTTGGCAAGCGTCATCCCGCCGACGTGCTTACTTGTTTATTCCGCCTTATTTGTTCCCCGCGCGCCTCCGTAAAGGCAGCGACTTTTGCGCGCGGTCGGCCGGGCCGGTTCGGAATATTTCATTTCATAACACAAACGGCGTTATTATGAAAGGCTAAAAAATGTTTAATATCCGAAACCTCATTATATGCAAGTGTGACTATTGTAAGGCGCGCTTGACCGTCAACACGTGCAGGCGGCGTCGGCGGCGTCTCTGAAATAAATTAAAATTCCGCGCTGACGCCCGTCCCCGCGCGCCGGGGACACCGTCACCCACCTTCACCCACCCCACCCTGCCTTAAGCCCGAAGGAGAGCAAGAGAAGGATGAAGGAGCCTACTTTTAGGAGCAGCACCAAAAGGTAGATGTGAGCAACAAAAAAAAACACTTTACTCTTTCTTGAGTATTTGATTATTTTTGTTTCTCAGCATTATAAAATGATTGTATAAACTTCATGTGAATTTATTTTCCACTACGTCTTTTATACAGAGACTACTCACGTGATTCTTTATAAAAACAGCGCACTAAAAATTGCCAAACTGTTCATAATAGTATATCTTCATATTGCAAAGTATCAGTGCAGTTGGTACATCTCCATTTCTTCGCTTATCTGAGTGTTGCCAGGATTACTCGGGAAGATGTAATAACTAGGGAAAGGACTTTAAGGTGCGGCACTTTTTCAAAAATACGTCTGTTTTCATACGGGTTGTTTATTCTACGTATTTGGGGGGATAAAATGATGCTAACCAAACACAATTTTTTCCACCTTTTTGGGAGACTACTATATTTGGCCACCTTTTCCTTCTTTTTTGTGTTTTAGCACGATTTTCTCCGTTCTGCGTTTTTAAACAATTAGTGAGAAAAATGTATTTTTTTCTCTTTTTGAACAACTTAGCTATCTTACTAGTGTCGAAAATACTGCCACCGTCGGGATTAGAACCAAGAACTTCCTAGTCAGAGGCACTGCAGTGACACTAATTGATGCTCTAGGCCACCTCTCCCAGGACACGTGACTGTTAATCCGTCAAAGCGTTCCGTTTTAGCAGGTTTCAGTGTAGTGAGAGGCGGCACACAAGTTCCCAGAAATTAACTAACGGCCTTCTAGCGCCAAATACCCTAGTTGCACCATCCGTGCTTAGCCGCAACCACGCGAGGAATTCGCGAATGATTCTCCCCCACCCCCCTCCCTGCAGCTGATGCGGTGTCGGGAGCATCGCGAGCGTGATAGCGCGTGGGTGACTCCAGCCAAGCGGGGAGGCTTCGGTGGCTGATGAGCGAGCGCTGCGCCATCCGCTCGTGCCTCGCGTGCCCTTGCGGCGTTGTCTCGGCCACTGCGCTGTGCGGAAGCTTCCCGCAATGGTCACTGCATCTCGGATATTAAGTAATGTCTAAAATGTATTTGGAAACATAAAAAGCGCGCTTAATGCGGGAAAATAGGCTGCGTAATATCTTAAATAGGGAATTTAAACTGAAATTTAGAGTTTTTTAAACGTACATTTAATTTGTCTTTAAAATATTGTGATTCAACGTGAGTATGAACTCTTGGAAGGATTTATTTTAGTTTATTTTAAGCCTATAAAAACCCTTGAGGGCTAAGGCCTCCCGCAGAGGCCAGATGTGAGTTGGTACACCTATAGTTTCTTAACATAGTTTGCTTACATAACAGACTATTGAACCTTATAGATCTTGAATAACAGTATATAATATATATTAACTTTGTGTTCTGTATTATCTAAAAGATCAAAAGTTTCGAATATTGATTTTAAGTTTCTTCCAAACTAGTCTGTCTTTTGCTACTTGAGACCACTTCATATCCACTTCTTTCTTTAGTAGTACCTTGGAAGGAACTAATTATCAAAACTTCTGACATTTCTAACGCAACTTTTCATGCCCAGAAAATGATCTTTCTGTTCAAACACTTGTTACTGACTCATATTGTTACGTAAAAAGTGCATTACCTCTTTCTCTTTTGATGAATAGGATAATTCGGAATTGTTACTTAATACTGATTGCAGCTTCCGTCTTATTTTATATCCAGAAACTCTTTCGAGTTTATTTTCCACTGTTTGAATTACACCGAACAGCCATTTTTAGACTTTTACCATATGAAGTGACATTTTAGATTCTAATGATGAAATAGACAATTTTCGTACGGTTCTTGGATCTTGTAAGAGGATTAAATATGTTTATAATTAATGTCGATGGTATTTTCTAGTCAAAAAAGTAAAATATGCATTTACTCGAAAAAAAAATAATAAAAAGAGGTCCGGTGATCACTCAGTGCGCTGCGCTGTGCTGCGGAGATTTGCTTAATGATCACCTCGTTTGGTGCGGCAGCTAGTGCTCATTGAACGGGACACGCGGCCGCTCTAAACGAGGACGCGCATCGACGTGCCGGGCTGGCTTAATCCACTAATACGCTAATCCTATATGCAAATTGTTGATCAATGCCTGCTCTCCAAGTGGGTGATACGGGGTGTGGTTATGCTCTTTCGTTCTATTGTTGCGTCCAGAGTTAGTGATGCTTTAGAATGTTGACAATACAGTGTGTAGAAGGTCATTAAATGTAACAGTAGAAACGTTTTAAAATGTTTCTATCGCCGCATCCGTAGTTGCTAATTGTATTAAATATTGATAATATTGGTTTCATTCAAAGTCATACATGACGTTTATGATTCAGGCGTGCTAAAACCAAAAACCTAATTTAAAAGTGCTTGAAGTGTGAAAAGGGTTAGATATGTACTTGGGTTTTTACCTATTCATCTACAAATGCACCGGCGTGGAAGTAATCACTCTTCCAAAATTTGCTTTTTGGGAAAAATTAAGTGTAAATGGATCCGTATTTTCCATTACGTCCCTTTTTTTCGATTTTACTTGTCACGGTGAACTCTGGACACACGAGATTTTCCAAATACAGTTCGACATGCTGCTGAAACTTTATAAAATGGTTCCATTGTGAACGATGTTCGGCAGGCTGCAGTTCAAGGTATGTTTAATATATTACAGATCTTAAATTAATTTAACAAATTATGTCGTTTTCATATAATGGCGTTATTGCGTGTAATCAGTTGTAATTTGTTTTCAAATGTGTTCATAGTATAATTGCCCTTTAAATGGTGTTTAAATCCAACGAAGTTTCTAATGCATGATCTCTAAAATTTAAGTAATTTTTCGAGTAAACGCGTTTCAATTTCTTTGAAGTCAATGCTTGGTAGTTTTATGATTATTTTATAAATTATTTTCAAATCTAAACTATTTTACATAAAACTATTATTTGCAATTCTCCTACCACATTCGATAAACAAAACAATTGAGGCATACAAGTATAGAATGCACTTGTGAAAATATATGATTAAATATGGCTGTTTGGAAAATAGCATATTTTTTTCTACATATGAGGATTTACATACATTTTCTGAGTACGTAGTTTTATACCTTTGTTTTCGCTGTAATTGTTGTAATCATGTATCATTTCACGTCCTTTCTCATGCATTATTCACAAAATCCGTAAACAAACATCAGCTTGTTGTATGCAAAGTAATGGAAAACTCTCTATTATTCAAATGTTCATTCACTCCGAGCTGTCTATATGTGTGTGGGGTAATTTGTGCTTTTCAGCGTCAATGTCATATGTAAGAGTGGTATTGAAGTTTCATGGAAGCCTGTTGTGCAGTTCTTTTCCGTTACTTTTCTCTCAAATGCCTGAACGCTGTGTATGAGGTTTCAGAGTCTTCTTACGATTGATAGAGTTGAATAAAAACGAATTGTTGATTACAGTTCTTGTCTCTCGAAATTATGCTTGGTATTAGTAAAAATATTGTACGCATTACAAATAATCATTTTCATGGAGAAATACCAACGTAGTTTGTTGTTATGCATTACAGGAAAGAAACCTCTAATTCTTCTGTTTGCATTGCGAGGCGACCTTTAGGCTCATAACATTGGTCTAAAAGCCGAAAATGGAATATTAAATAATTCGAAAATACAACATGATTGTTTTGGAGAAAATCATTCATCACCAATTCTTCAGGATTCCATATGTTTTCTTGCAAAATTCAGTAAATAATCTACACATTTTTACAGATATGATGTTAAAACTTAAAAATTGTTTAATTAAAAGATTTTTCAAAGCGCCTTGTTTGCTTTCTGGCAAATACGGTTTGCATGCACGTTGTGCACAGAAAGCATAGTGGTTTTCGGAACGTAATCAAGCTATTCCTGCCCACCACATCAGAACATTTAAATAAACGTTTTCTTAAATTTGAAAAACTGTGCTCTTCCCTTTATCAGTGTATGTCGGACATTCGGGGAAGTCATGAATTATTCATAAATATGTTTCCACTGAAAGCGAAAAGGCCGAATACGTTTATCGAATGAACACTTTAGAATGTTACACTTTGAAGTTAACGTAAACTATGTGAACCCCGCATAAGGCACAGAGTCTGATAATTGGAGCATAGCTTATTTAAAAACGACCGACAACTAAGCCATAAGATGATGGGTTTTAAGTTCCTCATTTTCCCTTAATAGGGAAAGAAGTTAATGGTCATTTGCTGCTTGAATTTCCCATTTTTAATTATACAGTTTATCTACAAAATTTACACTGAATGTTAGTAATTTATTGTTCAGTAATATGTTTCATTCAGTTATTGTTATGAGGTATTCAACATTTTACTTTTTAAAAGAGTTAATGCAAAATAGACTGTGTTATTGACGACAGAACATACAGAAGCAACCCGCTGCTGGACGTACTACAGCTAATAAATTAAAATAAATTTCCGAGAAACTTTGTGATTTTATTTGAAGTAGTGGACGTTAATTTGTTGCACGGAAGCTGCAGCTCGCCGCTTTTGCGCTGGGCGCGCGGGCGGGCGGAGAGGGCGACGGACGCTGTGGCCAGCCGACGCGTCGCGTGAAGAGGCATCTCTCCCATTTCGAACCCGGGACCGCCTCTGCCGGCGCCCTCCGCCACCCGACCCCTAAACCAACCGCGGCGAGCGCGGTCGGTCCGCGGTCCGTCTCGGTCCGTGCGTCTCGCCCTCTCGGACCCTCCACCCCCACTCCCCCGTCCCCCGCCCGCGGTCGACTGCGGCGCTCCGGACGGTGGGAGGGGCGGGCGGACCGCCCGCGCGCCCCGCCAGAGCTCGGGAAGCGAGAGTCGGGCTCTGCGGTGGCCCAGATGGGACGACTCGTAGCAGGTGGAGGAAGCACACGTCATATGCTCGCAAATACTGCGACGCGAAGCGGTGTCAGATGGCAAGGAATCTTGCGAATCTACCGTTTATAGTAATTACCATGTGAAGAGATATCATTTGCATCTTTTAAATCTTATGAATATTTTCAAGTAAGGTGTCAATAGAAAGATTATTACACTGAAATGTAGCATACTCCTATAAGAATGCAATTCATTACATTACATCAAAGGCTTTAATTTTTATAAAATTGCAATTAGAAAGTTATATATAAATTTATTACACTTTTGGAGTTTTGACTGTTTTGGATACTCTCACACGTGGCAGGTATGGTGTAAACTCTCCAATTCTAGGGGAATATTCATTGCAATTTAATCGCGCGAGTGTAAGTCTTTTTAATTACAAAACTTGAAACATTTAGAATTTTCACTCACATTTGTGTCAACAATAAATGGATGGGACTGAATGAGATGTTATGAACATTATTTGTAATAATCTCTAAAGATGAACTATTTTGTTGGATAAAAAGTTTAGAAACACGTTCCCTGTCCCTATGAGAGCATCAAAATATATCTCATCGTCCAAACGTTCTTGACTGTCAGGAAGTTTACTGTAATATTCTCAAAAATAAAAATAAAATCCACAACTCCCTGTGAATTTTAAATTCTATGACTGGCATAAGTCCACGCCAAGATCTGTGTAGTTACGGGGAGTTCCATATATATGTTTGCCGTAGAAGTTACAAACGTCTATTGTCCACATGGGGTTCACGGACGTAGTAAAACAATCAACCATTATGTTTTGTGAACATATATGGATCATAGGACAGTGAACGTGTTAAAAATGTACGATATTTGATTTTACATATTACCTTTTCAGAAGTAAACAACCGACTAGCGCGTACCCTTACATAAGTTGTATTAAGTTCGTAAGGGAATTTATTTGTCATTTACTACGATATAGTTTTAATAATCTGTAAGGAATGTCTCGCAATTATTCTCTCAAAAGGATGTAATTTCATTCGACTCTGAATTCATATTTTTTGGAGTGAAAAATTACAGATTGCTGTGCTAAAAAGCAAATCATTGAATTCTCTGCAAGTGCAGTTCCCAGTCCACTTACACCTTATTCATTGAATATCAGAACCATATCCAAGGAAGCGTTTTATCGCAAATGGCTAGCAATATCCCATTTCATTCATTTAGCGATAGCGCACCATAATTGCCATCAAGTCAACCTTGTGGCCAGTTGTGGGAAGCTCGCTAAAACGTAGTCAAGGCAGAGATCAGGTTTGGGCTGGGTCGGACGTCCGCGTTCAAGGGATGAGGCGGTCCGAACCTCAGCGGCGCAGTGCAGCGACAGCGGGCGAGTTGGACGGGGCGGAGCGCAGCGGCGGCGACCGCCCGGAAGCCACGGCCGTCCCGGCGACGGCTAATCGCCCCGCCCCCCGGCGACGGCGCGGCGGCGGCCGGGAGCAGGAACGCGGCGCGCGTCGGCAGCAGGCGTATTGATTCCGGCCAGGGCCAACGCACCCCCACGACCCCCTCCCCCGCGACGCCTATGCGTTGTGTGTGTGTGTGTGTGTGTGTGTGTGTGTTGGAGGGTTGGGTCGCGGTCGCGCGTGGAGTTGGCAACAGAGCGCCCGCGTCTGGTTTGTCACCGACGTTCGTTGCCGCTGTTGCTGCGTAGTCTTGCGGGCGCGCGCGCCGTTCCCACGCAGTTTCCGCTCGGTGTCGCTGTCTCTCACAGTTGCGCTCGGCGCCGCGCGCGCTCGAGTAACTTTTAAGCTGGGTGGAGGACCCCCTTCTTGCTGTCGGCTCGAGGAGTCAACAGAGAGCCTTGTCTGGGAATGTCTTGCATTTAGGGGTTTGTTTTCCCGTAAGTTACATCGATGTGTTTCCACACCCATGTACAGACCAAATTTGTCTTATGTGCGTGTCATATATTTTCAGTTTTTTAATATATTTTGATTTCGTTTCACAAGTTTTTGTACCCTACCAGTTTTTCTTATTCAGTGTGGTTGCGAAGCATTTTCCATAGATCCTTCACTAAATTCTATAGTTCCTCATATCATTACACTTGCGTCATTTCATAATTCGGACAGGCTTATCTCCTAAATTAATTTATGCTGATGTAGCAATCACATAGGACAACGAAAACACCCATATCTCAAACTCTACTTGTCCGTGCTACTTACTTCGCTGTGAGAGACGCAGCGACATTTCGTATTCATCTTGCGTCTTGAGCCCCACCCTCTCCCCTCCATCTCCGTAGCGCCCGCAGCGTCAATTACCGCCACTGCGACTCCCCTTGCGTCATGTGTCGCTTCTCGGGGAATCCCCTCGCTCTTTCCCTCCTCCGCCCCGAACGGCGCCGTCGCGCAGAAGGCGCCAGGGCTTTCGCCGCGTTGTAACTCCCTGGACGTCCGCTGTTCGAGGAAAGGCGTCGTCGTCGTCGATTCACTCAGTTTGGTCGACCAAGCGCCTCCCACGCTGCTCACGCCGATCGCCTGCGTGCGCAAGCCCCTTCCAGGCACAGCCCACGCCACGCGCGTCGAGCGTTTTCATCCGCGTGTACCGCAACGCTCATACGTCCCTCATCCACACCATCACAACTATATCCGTCGGTTCTGCTCTCGCCGTCTCACCTCTCCCCTCGCTCCTACTGGCTGAGGTGCCTCGAGGCGGCAATAGCTGTTGCGACTTCAGCGTCACTTACTGGGATATTCTTGGACTGTGGTGGAGTTTGGACACTAGCAACAATGCCTTGATTAATTTCCGTCTCTGTCTGGAGGTGGATTGAAGTGGCCGTCAATTTTCCGTTGTGGTCCATCCGCTCTCCTCGCGCCCATCGTTCTGCCCGTAAAGGCCCATTCACAGTGCAAACACAAACATAAGTATAACGCGTAGACGTAAACATTAACATAAGTGGTAGACTGAAGTATTCATAATGTCTAACATAAACGTAAGCAAAATAAGAGTTTCTATAGCTGTGGGGCATTCTTGTTTACTATTGGTTGGATGTGAGAATTGTTTTCGAGGTGTCGCCTGTGGTCATGGTTTATGGTACATGGCGTTAGTTCGTCTATCGACTTCGATGCACGATTTTGAATTAACGCTCTGTGATTGGTTCATTTCTTATGTCTTACTTCAGTATAAGGACAGAAGCTTGAAGCTTGCGAGCTTTTAAGTTAACGTCGTACGTGCTATGCGTATGCGAACTCGTTGAGAATGAGTCCGCTTGTGGACTTAGTCCTAATATTTATGTTACCGCCATGCTTATGTTTATGTTTACATTGTAAATGTGCTTACCTCTCGCACTGCCACACATTTTGCCCTCTCACCATCATCGTTCATTTGACCCGACCGCCGCCGTTCTTTGTCGCCTCGGCGCCGTTTCGACCCATCCAATCGCCTCGCGCAACCCGGAGCGCCCGTGCCAAGCCGACAGTGCTCGAGGTTGAGCGAGGGGATGAAGCAGTGAAAGTGGCTGGAAGGGGAGCGAAGTGGAGAGATAGACACCGACACACACTGAAAATTGGGAAAAAGGGAGGGGAAACCGACGCGTTAACTAAGACACGCAAGAACGAAGTGGAGATGGGCTGGGGAGTAAAATTTAAGAAACGATAAGAATCAAGGTTTTTCCGCTCGGGAAACATGTTGGAAAGGAGATGGTGCCGTCTTGCTTCTGTATCGTAATCCGCGTGTTTCGGCAGGGGAAAAAATTACATCGTATCGGAGACAGCTCTCATCTATTCTTCATTTAGAGTATTCGCCCAAACTGGTTTTTACTACTACCCCACCCGTCTACTACTTTCATTGAAGACTTACTTTCTTAATCTTCTGTGCAGTGTTGTAAAAATAGTATTTATTTAAAATGGAGTAACATATCACTAACTAAAGATTATCTTCATTCTATTTTATCTTTCCTCCTTCATATTCCCAACATGGACACTAATACCATCGACTTATTTTCCGCTATCACCAAAGCTAATCAAAATCTCTTTCAGCCTCTCGCGACCTTGTACGAGAGACTACAGGTAGCGTTTGATCAATTCACGTCCCAACTAAGGAATACATCTCTCCAATAAGCTGTTTTAAATTTCTAAGAACAATATTTTCTGTATTCCGGACTTATTTTTCTCTTTTTAGTTTTTTCGACAACCCCTCACTTTCCAGTTTTGACTGCACTGCATTAGCAGTGGTAGAGCGACGAGTGCACGAGGTACTACTTTCTTTGCCACGTCCGCCACGTCTCTTCCTTCTTTCAGGCTCCGTGTGTGGGCGGTGTGTAACCAGTTGGCTCATCTCGTGGGCCCTCGCATTTCGGCAGCGGAGCGCGCGCCTCTCCTCTCCCCGCCCCGCGTCGCGATTCAAGCGCGAGGTGCCGCCCCCGAGTGAAGCGCCGGGGATTGGCCGCCCCCACGCGCTTCGGTGGGTCGGTCGGGCGGCGGGCGCGGGCCGGGGCGGTGGAAGGAGTCCCTGGGACACCTGATTTAAGGAGCGCCGCTAAGTGGCGCGCCCTCCCCGCGCAGCCGCTAGATCGGCCCCCCGGCGGGGCCGGCGTGGGCGCGGGCGGCCGGCGCGCGTCGGACGCGCGAGATGAAGATTGAGCCGGAGCGCTCGCCTCGCGGCGCGGCGATTGGCGGCGCGGCTGCTGGGCGAGGAGGGGCGGCTGGTGGGGCGGCACTGGAGACGTTGATGGGATGGGGGCCGGCAGGAATGCGGGAGCGGCTTTGTGGAGGTGGTCTTGGTGACGACGGGTGGTAGGAAGATGAGAACCGGGGATAGCGATGACAACACATTCCACGTGTGGGGGCATCACGGTTCAAATTGCGTTCGATCTACGTGGATAAAGTGGGTTTGTGGCTGTGATTTTCGGTTTTCTCACTTTTCCTCTTTCATTCTACCACGACTCCATTATACAATCACACCATCATCCCCATCCATTAAAATTGTTTCTCATTGTATGTATGTGTTTAAGGCTGAGGAAGTGTCATAATTATGCGGATGGTGATGGTATGGGAAGCTCTTATAAGAGTGGCAACGATGAGAAAGATAGCCGTCAGCTACGGTAGTGAAGATGACCTTTGCAATAGTGTGAAGTAGACGAAACGTGAGCAGTCATGTGCGTTCAGAATGTGAGTAGCGACGGCGTCAATACGGGCTTCGGAAGTTGTACAAATGAGAGTAGCGAAAATGCTTTCATTACTTTTTTTAATTTTGTGTCTGAGAAATCGATTTAGATATGGCGGGAAGTGTGAGAGTGGATTCAAGGGAGAGATCATCATGATGATGTTAGAGGACAAAGATAGATATGGCGGTTTCGAGGAAGCGATGGCATTGTTACTGGGAATGGTTGGAGGTATAGCATCAGAGATGACAGTGACTATTGTAGAGCTTGTTGGACGATAGGGATTGTGAATATGATGATTAACGTGGTTGTGACGACGATGCACAATCGCAGCGGATGTTGGTGTAGCGTAATTATGATAGATTGCTGGTAAGGTAATATTTCGGGATGGGGAAGCATGGAAGGTAGAAAGTGATGTTTCTCCCCTCGTACCCTCCCATTCCCTCATCCTCCCCTCTGCACGCAACGAAATTTTCCAAGTCGAGGCCGCCCGACTCGAGTTACCACTCTTCCTATTTTCCTTTATATTGTCGTCTGCGCGGTGAATTTGATTATCTTTATGATTTCATCCCTCGGACGTTATCAAAAACGATATTACTTTTTTCCTTCTTTTGTATCCAGTTTCCCGACCACTCTACCTCACAACTCAAGACACCCGCCTTTTTACAACGATCCGAACTGTATGGTGATTTATCAGAAAATCGTGTTTTTATATTAATTCTGACCCACCCACCCCTAGTTTGAAATTTTACGTAGTGTATTTTTACCTTCGGAGTCGTATTATGTTAATCACCGTCTAATTATTCCTTCTTAGCTTTTCTGTAAGTGTTCTCTGCCGCAGTTTTTGGGCGTTTTGCAGGCGATTCAGCACCACTTATTCACCGCCCCCTCGCCGCTCGGGCATATTAGTTTCCCGGTGCTTCTGCGTCGCTTTTTAAGCCAATTTCAATTCTTTTGCGTCATTCGGGCTTCTTAGGCGCTCCTCTGCCGCGCGCCCTCCAACCTCCTCCAGATTATATTCTTCCCCTCGTGGGGTGCGCACCCTCTTGAGGGGATGGGTGGGGGGCGGAGGGGGAAAGCGCTGCGCCATTACCCGCCGTCAGGCGCAGTGTCAGTCGTAATTCCCCCGACCGCCGCCTGGGATGGGAAGGGGAGTGAGATGCAGGAGGAGGAGGAGGAGGAGGAGGTGGTGGACGGTGTGGTTGCTGGCGCTGGCAGACGCGCCCGCGCGTCCGGTCTCCGGCTACGTCGTCGCCGTTGGGTCAATTTCTGCCGGTTCAGTGCCCCCTCCCCCGTCCTTCGTGCTCTAAAGCGTGCTGTGAAGACGGATTACTTTGGTCTTGTGAGAGTTCTCAATATATGAAAAAAAGAGTGGACGGACGTTTGCTGCTTACTTCAGATTTGTATAGGCTGGGCTAACTAAAGCAGTCGCTTGTTGCTATGCGAATCCGGGGAATTATGATCCAGTCATTTTTTCGTTTTGGGATAAAGTAACTTATCTTTATGGATGTCTCCTCAGAACCTCCTTACCGTTTATAGAATTTGGAAATCAATCTCCCATAATTATCCACGAAATGAAGAATTTTTGAATGTTTTGATTTTAATATAAATAATACGTGATTCCTTTGATTGAATTGAAATTTGAATTGAATGAATTTCCGTTGCTGCTCCCCTATTGTATCCATCGCTTATTAATTATTCCATTTACCTCCGGATACTACTTTATTGCACTTACATGTCTTCACAAAGCTTTATCTTGTTCTCCGGCACACACGTTATTTTACTATTTTGTCTCTCGGTTTGTTTTGCATTTTCCCTATTGCGTATTTCTTTCCATGAATTTTGCGCATTTTCCTGTCTAATATTTGACGTCTAGAGATATTTCATCCCTATCATCGTTACTGTGGGCGTTTCCTGCTTTGCAAAGATATTCCCGTCCTTCGACTGCTTCCCCTCGGCTGCGCCGGATCCTGCGCTCATTTCGATCCCCAGCATTGGCGGCGCTGCTGTGGACTCGCGAGGGTGCCCGGCGGTCTGCAGCTCCATCTGCGAGGGTTGTTATGTGTTATGGATTTCGGGGCTTCCCCTTGACGTCCGAGGGGAAGCAACGCGCTGCGCGCCTCCGCAGCACGTGGGCGATCGCCCGATTCCTCCGCCTTCGCCGGCCCCGCAAGGCTCTCGCCCGCGCCTCCACTCACCCACCTGCCATCTCTGCTCTCGTCTCTACCTAAGCACCGCCTCCGACTCCCAGTTCTGTCCCCGAACCTCGCCGCCTCCTCCTCGCCCATGCCTCCTACCGCGCGACCTCCGTCTCCGCTTAGGCCACCGCTTGCGCACCTCCGTCTCCGCACTCCGAGCCCTTATTCGCCTACGACTCCCCCCCAACCGTTCCT